>MDKI01074105.1:0-11312 GCA_005239505.1 Nicotiana paniculata
GTGACAACTCATGTCCCCGTCTTCAACTTCAAATTATAATAAAAATCACATGTTGTAATTGCATGTGCATTTCATGTGGAATGTGTCCAAAAAATAAGCAAGTGCACGCCATCGTGACTTGTTTCAAGATAAATCCATAAATACTAAAAGCGGTTAAAAAAGGCTAAATGCACAATAGGCTAAAACATGTAAATAAATAGATAACTTAGGCCAAATACCAATAGTTAAGCGACCGTTCTAAAACCACGGAACTCGAGAATGCCTAACACCTTCTCCCGGGTTAACAGAATTCCTTACTCGGATTTTTGGTCGCAGACAAATTAAAACAGAGTCAAAATTTCCTCGGTTTGGGATTTTCAAAACAAAACGGTGTCCCGGAACATCGTCAAAAATCCGGGTGGCGACTCTGAAATAATAAATAAATCCCAAAATTGAATAATGTCACTTTAATTGGGAAAACTCCCTTATTACCCTTTCATTAATCTGGGGGTAGTGAAAAAGGAGGTGTGACAACTCTAGCGACTCTGCTGGGGATTTGAGAACCCAGAATCTCTGGTTCAGGGTTCAGAATTCGAGCTTAGAATAACTGTTATATTTTGCTTTATTATCTGATTTTAAATATTTGAACCTAACGTGCTAAATGTCGTCTTTTACCGCTTTGATATTATCTGAACTGTATATAAATTGTGCCGACACCCTCTTCTCTCTGAGTCTTCTAAATTATCTGGGAAGTGTGCACTTCGTGTGACTTCTTTTCTATTAGAGTCATATCCAAATTTTAGAACGAGGTACAGATAAGTTGCAAAACCGGTGAAGCTTCTGTATTCCCAGTACGCTGCCCCGACCTCGGCTCGAGTTGTCCGCTCGAATAAGCCTGGTCTAGAACAAAACTCCAGGTTTAAACCTAGAATAACAAAACCTCATGTTGGATCCCTAGTAGGAACGCTTATTTGCATCATGTGCATTTGACTTAGGGGACTCAACACAGGGGTTGGGTCCGTCTAGGACAGGTGTACCCGAAATGAAAGACTACAAAACTCTTTGCAAAAATAACACTTTTCGAAAAAAATTCTGTGGTCTTAATAAAAAAGAACGAATGTGCAGGATGAATACAATTGAAAACATCCCCTTCAAAGCAGTCAAGGAAATCCCTCTAGGACTCCATATGTGGTGGAGCAACTTGGGGAAAACCAGTAGAAAATCTGTTATAAAAGCTTTAGGGGGACTTACTGGCCTTTTAAAGATCAAGTCGAGGTTGGACATCGTCGACGCTCTAGTGCCGTTCTGGGATCCCGCCCACAATGTATTCCACTTTTCGGACTTTAAATTGACACCCACGCTAGAGGAAATAGCGGGGTATGCTGGTCTCAATGACAATCTCAGAAGTCGGTACCCAGTGGCACCCAGGGTGGTGACTCCCCACAAGTTTTTGGATCTGTTGAACATTAGTCGGGACGTCCAAGACCCACACTTGTCCGAGGGCTTCTGCACTTTCTACTTTCTTTACATACGTTATGGATATCCCCAGGATTATGAGGCTAACAACACTGCTCTAACTCACAAAGACCAGGCTAAATGGGAAGCCCGCCGGGGGCTAGCTTTTGTGGTAGCATTCTTGGGCACCTTGATCTGCCCAAGAAGTGACGGATGCATAGACATCGGACTTGTGGGAATAGCAGACTTCATGATGAAAAAGTCCAATGGCACACTGATACCGATGGTCTTAGCCGAGATTTACCGTGCTCTGACAGTTTGCCAATCTGGGGGAAAATTCTTTGAGGGGTGCAACCTGCTCCTACAAATCTGGCTGATCGAACACCTCTGTCACCGCCCGGGCTACATGAACTACGGTTTAACCGGTTTGAACTGCATCGAGGAACATGGTACTCGGGTAAAAGGCCACCAATTCCCTTAAGGCACGGAAGCCTGGCACTACTTGAGCTCACTGACTGCCAACCAAATCGAGTGGACGTTCGGGTGGCTCCCTCTGAACGAGGTTATCAATATGTCTGCTGAGGTTTGATATCTCCTGTTAATGGTCCTGCGAAGCATTCAGCCATATGCCCCGCACTGGGTCTTACACCAGTTTGGGAGGCAACAGGGTGTTCCCCATGACGAGGATTTAAGCCAACAAGCCATCGAGTTATGCCCAAGAGCTGCATTTCCTGAAGGCAGGGTCCGTCAAATTTGGAATGAGTGCAGGTTTTTAGAACCTCAAACTCGAGTGAGAGACTTATCCAAAGGGGAAGTGGAACCTGCCTACACCTCTTGGTACGGTGTAAGAGGCATAGAGCATCAAGAGAAAGAACGACCTGCAAAGAGACCCCATGTACAACAATTCGCCAAGCAAACTCAAGAGCATTGGGCTTGGTTAGAAAAAGAGAACAGCTACCGATCCACCATAAGCAAATTGGAGGCCCAGGTTAGGGAAATCAAGTTCGAAAATATTCTACATACTGCCTCGATCGAAGGGGAGAAAAATAGATTGGCCCAAGAAAATGAAGTCCTCCGGGCCCAGATACAGGAACTGAAAATAGCTGCTGAGAACCCAGAGAGAAGCAGGACCGATGAAAAGCTTATCAACAGCCTAAGGCATAAAGTATGTATCTATGGGAATGAGTTAGACAAAGCTGAAGAAGAACTGGCCGAAGTTCAGGCAAGATTGACAAGAAGTGCAAAAGAAAGAACAGAATTTGTTCAGAGACTAAAAAGGAAATATGACCAGGAAGTCATGTGCTTGAAAGAAAAATTGGTCGTCGTCGAGAACGAGATGGCCAAACAGGCAAAAAGGTTTAAAACAGAGAGGGAACAGTGTTATGCCATGATGGATCGGTTAGAAAAAGAGTTGCAACAATGGCAATAACAGAGTCACAAGGATGTCCAAACTTTAGAAGTGAGTTCCCAACAAATCGGGTGCCTGCTTCAAGAGAAGGGTATTATCAGGCGAAGGGTCCAAGAGATAGTTGACTACATCGTCACCAGATGTCAGGAATGCGAAGTTATGACTCGGACCACTTTCTTTTCAGTAGTTATGATCTTCGTCCACAAGATAATGGACGACTTTTACCGCCTCCGACAAAACATAGCACGCAGGCCCGTGGCAAGGCCGAATGATGCCCCACCGACCCATGGAGCAACGGAAGCACTAATTTATTCTTGATATTTTCGAGTATGTACTTCACTTTTCTAGTCGTAGTCATATGTTGAGTCCATAGTAGTCTTTATATTTTCGAAAATATGTGTCAAGTCTGTTTTGCAAACTTTGTAATTCCAAAAATGGGCTGTTAATTTTTTGTAATAAAAAGTGTTTATTTAATGAATGGAAATTTTTGGAATGAAGCCTTTTGAAAATGATATATGCATCTCTTTGGGTTTTGCTAGCATGAACTACGTGCTGATCTGATTCACGCGGCGCCGTGATACGTAGGCAATCCACATAGGATTCGATCATAACCATAAGAAAAGAAATCGAGCGAGGAAATAAATAGCAGACGCAATAACAAAGGAAAGGAAAAATAATAATAGAAAGAAAAACAAACCAAGAGATAAAGCCGGGATGAAATACACAACTGTGGCAAAGACATGTAGAAAGGCATCGGGTGCATTGCATACCCCGTACGTGCGATTTGCCTATGTGATAAATGTTTTAAACTAACGTTTTGTTGGTTCAATCTAAAGGTATTTTAAGGTGGTTGGTTTTGCGGTAACCTGGCTTCCCAACCTTACTTCACCAGATCAAAGGGGAGCATAGAAATGACATCTGAAAGTCACCTGCCAATCGTCAACTCCACCATGGAAGACCTAAATCCAGTCATCCCAACATCTGAGTCAGCAACAGCTGAAGAGAACAGGACTCTGCGTTGCCGCATGTTGGAAATGTGGGACGCATGGTCCAATGGTAGGGAACCACCCAGTACCATCTCGGGTTTCCCAGAGATAATCCCCAGGACAGGCGGGACGTCTAACATCCCCATAAGCTACCCAGCCACGCCATTTGGATATCCAACTATGTCGGCTCACTTTGCTGGAAGGCCTTCTGAGATTCGCCCCCAGGCCTTATTTTCCGGTGTGTCTTCCAACATTTTCACCGCACCACCAATCTCCTCCACGGCCCCACCAACTATCTCCGGGCCAAGTTTCGAGCCGTCGGCATTCACATTCCAAAAACCATCCGTCCTTCAGGATACCGCTCATGCTACTCCCAATGCATATCCCCAACAAACTCAGCCCGAGTTCACTTTGGGACTGGTTAAGAAAAACTTCGAGAACAAAGAAATAACTCGAAAAATGAAGAGTATTGAACAGAGCCTCAAAAATATACAAGGGCTAAGCGGGAAGAAAAGTGTCTCCTATGCAGATTTGTGCATGTTCCCGCACATCCATCTGCCTCTCGGGTTTAAGACCCCCAAGTTCGGAAAATATGACGGACATGGAGACCCCATAGCCCATCTGAAAAGATACTGCAACCAGCTCAGGGGAGCAGGTGGGAAGGAGGAACTTCTCATGGCATATTTTGGAGAAAGTTTGACGGGAATTGCATCAGAATGGTACATGGACCAGGATATATCCCGTTGGCACATATGGGATGACTTGGCACGGGACTTTGTCTGACAGTTCCAATACAATGTGGACATCGCTCCCGATAGGAACTCACTATCCAATCTCAATAAGAAACCCTCAAAGAGTTTCAGAGAGTATGCCATCAAATCGCGCGAGCAAGCCTCCAGAGTCAAACCTCCGATGGATGAGGTTGAAATGGTTAGCGTTTTTCTACAAGCACAGGAAGCTGATTACTTCCAAAATATGATGTCTGCCATGGGCAAACCATTCACGGAAGCAATTAAAATTGGAGAAATGGTGGAAAATGGGCTAAAAATTAGTCGTATCCTGAGCCAATCTGCCATAAGAGCGACCTCTCAGGCCATGCAAAGCGGATCTGGGGTTGCGGCCAGCAGGAAAAAGAAAGAAGAAGGGGCCATGATGGTTTCCGATGTCAGGAAACCTCGACAATACCCACACCCATTTCCTAAAGCTTCCCAGCATTACTATCCTTACCAAGATACAGCTTATTCTTTGCCCCTTTTTCCCTATGCGGTAATGAACGCTCAGCCACATCCCAGGCCGCCACAACAATACAATCAAAATAGAACTCCACCCCCAAAAATAACCATCGTTCCCCAGCTCCATATAATCAACGCCCGCCTCAAAACAGCTACCCGTATAATGCCTGCCCCAGAGAGCCACCAAGGAGACTTAATTTCACTCCCATCGGAGAGTCGTATTCCATCCTCTTCCCAAAATTGGTCCAGATGGGGCTCCTGAAACCCGTACCACCAAACGGGAAGAATCCCCAATCACCCTCATATAGACGGGGTACCAGTTGTGCTTACCATTTCGGAGCAGAAGGGCACGACACGGAGGACTGTTGGACCCTCAAAAGGGCTGTGAAAAGCCTTATAGAACAAAACAAAGTGGTTTTAAGGGACGAAGAAGCTCCCAATGTGACAAACAATCCACTGCCCGCTCACAATCATGGGCCCGTCATCGGCATGATTTGCGAGGACCAGGATTTCGATCCAGCTCTAAAGGCCATCATCACCATTGCAGATGTAGAAAGAAAACCCAAGACGGCACCCAATACAGCAAAGGAGATGAGAAAGAGTAACCCAGTCCCCCAGGTCATGGAGCAGACTGAGACTGGGACAAATAAGGGACCCTCTAAAGGTGTTGTCCTTTACATCCCCAAGGCACGCAGGAAAGAACAAAGTGTGTTGAGCCCTCACAGAAGGTTACAATTCAACAGGGCAATAATGAATGGCTCAATAATATATGTCCCGAAGGGGACGTATGCGGTACGAGGGCCAATAATTTCACCCAGGCTGAATGAGCCCGTGGTTATTAGCTGCGTGTTGCAAACTCCCATAAAGAATACTACTGTCGTCCCATGGAATTACCGTCAGACGGTGGTGACATGCAAAGGGAAAGAGATTACAGGAGAAACATGCGATATAAACTCTTCAGAGAAATACCTCGACCCGGAAGAGCTAAACAAAGGCAAGTTGAAATGCTTTCCGCCCAGAAGGCCGATCAGTGCTGGAGAGGCAGAAGAATTCTTCAAGAATATGAAAACCTCTGAATACGCCATAATCGAGGATCTCGGGAAATCCCCCGCCCATGTCTCGCTTCTATCGTTTCTGGTGAATTCAAGCGAGCATCAGAAGATCCTGATCAAAACCCTCAACGAAGAACACGTTCCGGCCAACACCACAGTTGAGAAAATGGAGAGGATGGCAGAACGATTTTTCGAGGTCAACCGGATTTCGTTTAGCAAGAATGGTTTGCCCCCGGAATGGGCCACCCACAACAAATCTCTCCACATAACTGTTAAATGTGAAGGTTACTACATGAAGAGAGTTATGATGGACGGTGGGTCTGGGGTTGACATTTTCCCTCTATCAACCTTAAAAAGAATGGAGATCGGGACTGAAAGAATTAGGCCCAACAATGTGTGCGTCCGTGCATTCGATGGTATCAAAAGAGACACGATCGGGGAGATTGATTTGGTTTTGACAATCGGCCCTGTAGACTTCGAAGTAACATTCCAGGTCATGGATATAGATACTTCCTACAATTATCTCCTGGGAAGGCCTTAGATCCATGCGGCGGGGGCAGTGCCATCTACTCTCCACCAGATGGTTAAGTTCGAATATGAGGACCAGGAAATCGTGGTCCATGGGGAAGATTACCAATCCATTTACAGGGACCCGTTATCCCCATGCCTGGAAGCAAGAGAATGCAGCGAGCACATAGTCTACCAGGCTTTCGAGATTGTGGTTGCGGACCAGCATGAGGAAGGAACCCCATGCCCTCAACCCTTCCTATCAAACGCGTCAATTATGGTCGCCAACGACATGATCAAACATGGGTACACACCTGGAAAAGGGCTCGGGATGTCCTTGCAAGGCATTAAAGAACCCTTCACTTTGCCTACCAATAAAAAGTTTTTCGGCATAGGTTTTCAAGCGACCCCAGACGATGAACAATGGGCTGACCAACGCAAGAAAAATGGTTGGGTATTTCCTCATCCGATCCCACACATCACCGCATCATTTTTCAATCCAAAATACGTGGAAGGAGAAGAAGAGGTTTTTACGGCCGAAGAAATAGAAGAAATATGCGGAGCAATGAGGCAAATGTTGTATGAGGATCATATGGTCCAACCAGGAGAGGGCTCCAGCACTGCCGAAGTACAGTATATGGGACCTGATGCCAAGTTGCAAAACTGGGAGGCCCCTCCATTCCCCATTCGGTGGGAGTCTCGGTAGTTCAGCTTTTGCCATCCTTTCTGCACTATGAGTTATTTCAGGGTGTAACTCAAGTTTTAAATTCTTGCCTTTAAATTTCGATGTAAACCCTCCTATGTTCAAATTCAATGAAATGAAATCAAAATTTCATCGTCTACTATTCTCTCTGATTTTTGTTTACTTTTCTTATTTTTTCAGTCCTAATAATGCGGCTTTAAAAAACATGACATGCTTGCGGACTTCCTGCTCTGGTCCTAATACGTCATCTGACCTCGAAATAATGAATCAAGAACTGGAATATGACGAAGAAGAGGTTTTTAGGGAAATAAATAAAGAACTAGAACAATTCGAGAATAAGCCTAAGCCAAACTTAAACGAAACGGAACCCGTTAACTTGGGCAGTGGAAAAGAGATTCGAGAAACCATGATAAGCGTCCATGCGGATGAAAAGACTAAAGACGCCTTGATTCAACTCCTATTAGAATTCAAGGACGTATTTGCTTGGTCCTACGATGACATGCCCGGACTAAGTATGGACTTGGTGGTGCACAAATTCCAACCTACCCCGGTCATCCACCGGTCCAACAAAAGTAGAGGAAGTTCAAAACAGACATGAGTGACAAAATCAAAGAAGAGGTCGCTAAACAACTAAAGGCTGGAGTAATCCGAGTGGTCCAATACACCATCTGGCTAGCCAATGTGGCTCCGGTTCCTAAAAAGGACGCAAAGGTCTGAGTATGTGTCGACTACCGGGATCTGAATAAAGCCAGTCCCAAAGATAATTTTTTGCTGCCAAACATACACATCTTAGTGGACAATTGTGCCAAACATAAGGTACAGTCTTTTGTCGATTGCTATGCCGGATATCACCAGGTGTTGATGGATGAAGAAGATGCAGAAAAGACAGCCTTCACTACACCCTGGGGAGCATACTTCTACCGGGTCATGCCGTTTGGTTTAAAGAACGCTGGGGCTACTTATATGATGGCCATGACCGCCATATTTCACAACATGATGCATCAGGAGATTGAGGTGTACGTGGATGATGTGATCATTAAGTCCAGAACCCAAAATGATCATGTGCAGCATTTGAGGAAATTCTTCGAATGCCTGCGCAGATATAATCTGAAGTTAAACCTGGCCAAATTCGCTTTCGGAGTTCCATCCAGAAAATTACTGGGATTTATAGTCAGTCGACGGGGCATCGAGCTGGATCCAACAAAGATAAAATCCATCAAGGATCTCCCACCACCAAACCAAGAAGGAATGAGTCTATTGGGTAGGTTGAATTACATCAGCAGGTTCATCGCTCAGTTGACCTCCACATGCGAGCCTATATTCAAGCTATTGAAAAAAGATGCGGCCATCGAATGGACAGACGAGTACTAGAGCGCTTTTGACAAGATCAAAGAATATCTGTCAAATCCTCCAGTGTTAGTCCCACCAGAACTAGGGAGGCCTTTGTTCCTATACCTGACAGTGCTAGAAAATTCCTTTGGGTGTGTTCTTGGGCAACACGATGCAACCGGGAAGAAAGAGCAAGACATTTATTACTTAAGTGAGAAGTTCACAAACTACGAGGCCAATTATTCTCAGTTAGAAAGGACCTGCTGCGCTCTAACTTGGGTGGCTCAGAAGCTCAGACATTATCTGCTGTCTTACACCACCTACCTCATCACGAGGCTGGATCCTTTGAAGTACATATTCCAAAAGCCAATGCCCACCGGGAGATTGGCCAAATGGCAAATCCTGCTCACAGAATTAGATATTGTCTATGTCACTCGCACGGCTATGAAATCTCAAGCATTGGCTGATCATCTAGCTGAAAATCTGGTCGATGATGAATACCAACCTTTGAACACTTATTTTCCGGATGAAGAAATCAATTCCATCGAAGTAATCTCGGAAGGTGCTGACACCTGGAAAATGTTCTTCGACGGGGCAGCCAATGCGAAAGGTATCGGGATAGGGGCAATCTTGATTTCACCCGCGGGACAACACTACCCAGCCACGACCCGCCTCCGTTTCTTCTGCACAAACAATACTGCCGAATATGAAGCTTGTATAATGGGCATGAACATGGCCGTTGACATGGATGTAGAGGAATTATTGATCATGGGGGACTCCGATTTGGTCATTAAGCAGGCTCAGGGAAAGTGGGAAACTAGAGATGTTAAACTCCTTCCCTACAGACAGCATGTGGAGAATCTTAGTAAACGATTCAAAACCGTCAAGTTCAGGTATATTCCTCGGTGCCACAATGAGTTAGTTGATGCCCTGGCCACCCTAGCTGCAATGCTGCCCTATCAAGGTAATGTTCGCATAGACCCATTAGAGATCCAAATCAAGGAAAGACATGGTTACTGCAACACGGTCGAAGTAGAGTCCGATGTCCAACCATGGTATCATGATATTAAAAGATTTTTGAAGACGAAAGAATATCCCGAGCAGGCCAACGGAGACCAAAAGAGAACCATCCGAAGGCTCGCCAGCAGTTTCTTCCTAAGTGGGGAAGTACTGTACAAAAGGACACCCGATCTAAATCTATTAATATGTGTAGACGCCAAAGAAGCCGAAAAGATCATGGGCGAGGTCCATTCAGGAGTATGCGGTCCCCACATGAATGGGTACGTCCTCGCAAAGAAAATCTTGCGGGCTGGATATTATTGAATAACCATGGAGAAAGATTATTTTGGTTTCGTCCGGAAGTTCCATAAGTGTCAAATACATGGCGACCTAATCCATGCGCCACCTTCAGAACTGCATCCTATGTCGGCGCCCTGGCCAGTTGTTGCTTGGGGAATGGATGTCATTGGGCCAATCGAGCCAAGGGCCTCAAACGAGCACAGATTCATCTTGGTTGCTATCGACTATTTCACGAAATGGGTCGACGCCATCACGTTCAAAGCTGTCACTAAGAAAGTGGTAGTGGATTTCGTGTAGACTAATATCATCTGTCGTTTTGGTATCCCAAAAACTATCATTACCGACAACGCCACAAATCTAAACAGTAACTTGATGAGAGAGGTGTGTGAACAGTTCCAGATAACACACCGCAACTCGACCCCTTATCGGCCCAAAGCAAATGGCGCCGTTAAAGCAACAATTGAAGACAATGAGTGGGTCAAGACCCGACTGGAGCAATTAACTCTGATTGATGAGAAAAGAATGGTCGCAGTATGCCACAGACAATTATACCAGCAAAGAATAGCCTGCGCTTCCAACAAGAAAGTGCGACCTAGGAACTTCGAGGTAGGGCAACTCGTTTTAAGACGTATCCTCCCGCACCACGAAGACGCGAAAGGAAAATTCTCCCCAAATTGGAAAAGTTCGTACATCATAAGGAAATTTCTACCAAAAAGAGCGTTATACCTGAGGGACATAAAAGGAAATGACCCTAAAACATCTGTCTACGCAGATGTCGTCAAAAGATACTATGTTTGATCCTCTATATATTTGCAAGTGTTCTCCCGTTGGGATGACGAAGGCTTTCATTCTCTCTACCCAAACATCATTAACCCTTTTGCAAACCCTTTGAGCCGGTTACTTTTCTTTGATTACCCTCTTTGGAACCCGCAATTCTTACCAAAAAAAATCGATTAGAAATTAAAACAACAACAAAAGTTTCCTGAACTACGTTCGACTTGATTCCGAAAGGATACGTAGGCAGCCTCTCCCTGGGGTTCAGTCACACCAAAATAAAAATTTCACATTTCCTCAAGAGTTTAAGCTGGGGCAAATGCTATGATCAGCGATGTTTGCGCATGAAAGATTCCAAAGCTGTAGCTCAATCCAAATTCTTTTCACCAAAAACCCTGTTCAAGTCCTTCCGATCAATCGGCATAGATGTCCAAAATTGGAAGATACAGTTTTTCGGAGAAGATACAAGTAGTGAGAGAAATTAAAATGAGAGAGTCTTATCGGTAAAAACCCACACGGGTACTTTAAGGCGACGGTGAGTGGAGAAATTGAAAATGAGAGAGTCTTGTTAGTGAAAACTCACAAAGA
>ML313391.1:0-12339 GCA_005239505.1 Nicotiana paniculata
ATATATATATATATATATATATATATATGTGTCATATTGAAAAATCCAAAGTAAAATATTGCGAGTAATATAGTATTGCTACTCCGTAAAACTCATATTGGATATTTAACATTCAACGAACAAGAACAGGTGACAGTTGAGATAAATAACACGTAATATACGCATCTCCACGGATATAATGGAATTCCAAATTAAAACACAAATTATAGCTATAGATCCAAATCCCACCAGACCGACAAATCAAAGGTAGAGTTGAAGAAAAATATAAACCACTGAAATTCACATCTCAATACATCAAGCGATCAGTTTGATCTTTCTATAGTTAAAGGTAGTAATTTTTCAAAATCACAATTGAAATTCACCATGATTTATACATGAAAATGCTAAATTTAGATTTTCTTAATTCACAATAACGAAAAAAGAAAAATCACTTTTAATTTATAAAAATGATTGTTTATCAAAAAAGAATTTTACTATTATTTTTATTTTAGAAATGGTTATGCCAAAGTTAAATCAATTTAACTTGCAGTGGATAAACGAGAGATCATTTTTCTTTTACGAAAATTGAGCTTTGTTTCGTTGAGTGTAGTAGTATTAATTAGCTACTATTGTAAGGAAAGATGCTTATAGTTTAAAGATGGGAAAACATCTTTAAGAAAATATTATGAAAGCACAAATACCCAAAGAAGAAGATGGAGGTGACCCATGTGAACAGTACGTGTTAAATATGGACTCAAATGGACCCCAATTTTTGTACGTTCTTCGAAGTTACATGTGAAAAGGTAGAAATTTTTTGGGCCCACAATTCAAACAAGATACAGCGGAGCTTTTGCTTCTATATCCGGTTTTGAAATCACAATTGAACTTATACCCACTTTGCAAAAACGTTTGCAAGCGTACTCATTTTAGGATCAACTTGAGCTTGTCGGATCTGAAGTTATAAGAAAAAATGCCCGAAGTGAAAAAAATTACATTTCAAATGCACTTAAGGCCAAATAGGTCTGAAGTGCAACCAATGGTTTCATTCACTTAAGGCTAATAAGTCTGAAGTGAAAAATTGCACTTTAGATGCACTTAAGGCCAATAAGTCTGAAGTGAAACATTGCACTTTAAATGCACTTAAGGCCAAAAGTCTGAAGTGCAACAAATATTTTCATTTACTTAAGGCTAATAAGTCTGAAGTGAAAATTTGTACTTCAGATGCACTTAAGGCCAATAAGTTTGAAGTGAAAAATTGCACTTCAGATGCACTTAAGACCAAAAGGACTGAAGTGCAACAAACGTTTTGCTACACTTAAGACCAATAAGTATGAAGTGAAAAATTGCACTTCAGATGCACTTAAGGCCAATAAGTCTGAAGTGCAACAAAGGTTTTCATTCACTTAAGGCCAATAAGTATGAAGTGAAAATTTGCACTTCAGATGCACTTAAGGCCAAAAGGTCAAAAGTTCAACGGACGTTTTGCTACACTTAAGGCCAATAAGTCTGAAGTGAAAAATTGCACTTCAGATTCACTTAAGGCCAAAAGGTCTGAAGTGTAACAAATGTTTTCATTCACTTAAGGCCAATAAGTTTGAAGTGAAAATTGCCAGAAACAGAAATTTGTTCTTCGAATTATAACAATCCAATACACGATTTAATACTTAAATGAGCTCAAATTTGAAACATAACCTCCAAATATCATCAGGAACAAACCCCAATCATGAATTTATCAAACAACAATAAATCTAATAAACCCATTTTGCAATTAAGAAAATTAAGAAAAAGAAACCCTAAGTAATAGTAAAGATAAAGCGTCATAACAGCTCACAATTGTAAAACATCATAAACTACATTAAAATATATTCACAACCACCATATAAAATCATTATCACTTAAAGAAGAAGAAGGAGGAGAAGAAAATGAAGCAGGAGAAGGAGAGGAGAAAGAGTCTGAAGTTGCTTAAAAAGTGGGTGCAAGTTAAAATATTTTTAAAAAATGGGTATAAGTTA
This sequence comes from Nicotiana paniculata, assembly GCA_005239505.1. Lineage (NCBI taxonomy): Eukaryota > Viridiplantae > Streptophyta > Magnoliopsida > Solanales > Solanaceae > Nicotiana > Nicotiana paniculata. Next base: position 1,992 of record ML313391.1, read on the forward strand.
AATGAGGGTAATCAATTAGGACACTCCGTACAATTTTTACAAATATAGCATGCAAAAGTACAACTATGATGCAATCAAGTACAACAATATTAAAGCAGAAAAACCATGAAATTACAAAAATATCCCTATGTAAGCAAGCATGTTGACGAAGAGGAGCTTCCTAAAATGGAGCAACTATGAAACTGTGAAAAGATGCAGTTGCATCCCCAATTTAAGTATCACTTATATTTCAGAAATTGAAGAGTTTAAACGATGAAGATGGAAAAGCCAAGGTAATTGTAGACAACGTCGAGCGAAAAAAGCAAATTATTAAGCGGTGGCCGTAATAGATGGAGTTAAAATTACCTATTTAGAACTTCACCGAACAACGCAAAAGAGTAGACATAGGGGCACAACAGAAATTCTACTTAGCATAGAATTGTAAAAAGACCAAGCTGCCCTCTATCGACAAGCAGGGATGTCGTGTCCTGCTTGCTTTAGGGCTCTTCTATACAGTAAAAAATAAATAAATAAATATATATATATAAGAGAAAACACCAAAATTTCGTAACAACCACTAGAAACTATGCTTCATATATCAATCAATTATATACGAATGGAGTGTTTTTATCTTTAGAAGAATGTTTTAATAGTCAAGAAGTCTTTGATTTTTGTAGAAGTAATATTACATGTTTTATCTTCTTTAGTTATGGCTAATTTAATTGGGTGTTGTCTACTAGTTACTTTGCCGTCCGAAGCCGGCACAAGCGATTCGAGTTCGGGGGCAAAAGGAAAGAGAAAGGATGTGTCCAAATGCCACATCCCTAAAAATCGAGGCGCTATAAAACTTCTTAATTGTAGAATGTCAAACAGTTGGGGATAAGGCTTCCGCTTCCGTATCCATGGAGATGGAGCAGAAGCTCTCTTCAGTAGCGAAAAGGCTAACATTTTTACCCATACAGCAACTCTCGTATCTCGCCGAAAGATGTAATGCCATCAACCTTGCTGAAGGTTTCCCTGATTTTCCTGCTCCTTCCTACCTCAAAGACGCTGCCATTTCCGCAATCCGCTTGGACTTCACTATTCTTTCCCCTAATAACTAATTGATGGGAACTTAGAGTCCACCAAACTGTAGGAAGAAACTCAGTTCCCACAAAACACACCCAATAAGAAATAAGTAAATGAAAACACCCAGCTCGCAGGATTAAAAACCACGACATACCCTCGTAGTATTTCAATTTCACTACTGCGCGAACTTCAGATTACAAACTATTGTAACTTAGAAATTAAACTTTTAACCCCTCGTTCACTTGTAGTAACTCTATTACAAGCCTCTTCGTAATAACTCTATTACAAAGCTCACAACTCGACTAACTCTAGCCAAGACACAAACACGAAGGTTTATGATTTTACAAATGGTTAGCAAAGCTAAGTAAGAATTACAAGCAGATCACTCTAACAAAGTTACAACACGACTAATATATATGGTAACACAGTGCTGGAAACTGGTCCTTTATTCTATTGTTCTTTGTTCTTGAAGCCTTGAAATCACTTGCAAGATGGAAACACACTTGAGAGAAAAAGTCAATTTTCGGATGTGCAAGTGTGTGTTTTTCCTTTGCTTCATGTTGATACTATACAAGTGATATCACTTGGATGATGCAAGCAATTATCCGGTACAAGACATTCCCCATAAAGTGACTGCTGCAGTGTGTGCACTGTTGTGTGTGTAGAGGAATAGTTGCAGCGACTTTAGAGCTGCGGCGAGTTGACTGGTACAGTCAGCAAGGGAACCATATGTTCCCTCTGTAGTCTCTTTGACTCTAGTTGTTGGAACTTGTGCCCGACTTGAGATATGTTGTTCTTGAGCATTTTGAGGATGTGTGACAGGTTCCCGATCTGGTTCTTTATCATAAAGTTTGTTAGATCATCAAAATATAAAAAGACACATAACTTATCACTAATTAATAATTATAACTCCTAGTATCTCCCTTTTACACTTCTCCTTTATCCTATGTTCGTTTACATTTCATTTCTCCACAGAGGGAATAAAGTGGTACATGTTAATTCACTGTATTGCAGGCATGTTCAGGGAATATGTGATTACGTGGCTAATCAAGTCAAGCAAATGCATGGTCTAGATGTCGATCCTCTAACTGACATTGTCGTATGTTGTGGCCAATCTGAGGCTTTTGCTGCGGCAATGTTTTCAAGTATGATTTTTCTTTACAAAAGTCAATAAGTAACTGCTGCGATTCCGGTCTTCTGAGAAATATATGCAGAGATCACGTTTCTGTTTCTTTTTCCAGTAATTAATCAGGGTGATGAAGTCATCTTATTCGATCCCTCCTATGAAACATGCATTAGGTTGGTTGGTGGAGTCCCAGTAAGTCTTTCATAACTACGTTTTATACTTAAACGACTAGTCATACCATGCAGGTTTTGTCACATCTAGATTGATAAGTTCAATTTATCCTGTGGGAAAATGGACAGGTGTATGTAGCCCTTGACCCATGGACAGGTGTATGTAGCCCTTGACCCCCCTCATTGGAGTCTGGATCCAGATAAACTCGCAAAATCATTTACTGGCAGGACAAAAGCTATAATCCTCAACAGGTAAAACATAAAAGTTTCCAATTCAACATGAAACAATTCTTGAATGGGTTGACATACAGAGTGGAGTATGTTACCAAGTTAAGCAGAACTCCATAAGCTTCTGCATCTAATTCTTGTAGACTTGTGCCCTTTTTTCTACATTCTGGCCAAGTCCAGGAAGTTGCTAGTCCTCCAGTCTTAAGCTTTGAGAACAATGTAGAGAAAGCCTTTAGAGATTAAATGTCCACACGAAGCTAATGACTTCATTGACTGAAGTATTAAACATCGGTTTTGGTTAAAAAGCCTTTATCACATCTTCTTGTGCTTTTCAAATAGAGAAAAAACAAAGCAACGACAATATTCTGTCCCTTGTTCAAGCTAATCAGCAGATTGCATTTTGTATTTACTACTCCAGCGTGTAAAAAAGAGATGCAATTTGCAGTTCTAACTCTTTAAAACCTAAAAACTTTTGGTGAAGTATCTATAGAAGCTTTCAGAACTTCATGATCATGCATGGATGAAAATAGGAGCTAAGATGTTCCTGAACAATGTTTTTATTTTTTTAAAAACCGTTTTGCCTTAATAGGCGTGTTTCTTCAACCTTGCTTTTGCTTTGCTTTTAGGTAGGCATACTATCCCTTGACTGATGCCCCTTGCGTGTAGGATAAGATTGTGGAGTATTTATACATTAAAAGTATACCTGGATGTGGAACCAGACATATCCAACTTGGAACTTCACTTTATATTCTCTGTAGGTATATGAGCATATAACCTTCGCCGGGAGGAACATACACCAATTGCCACATTTCCAGGAATGCAGAAGCGGATCATCATCACATCTTCCTTGTCAAAAAGTTTTAGTGTGACTGGTAAACATTTAGTATCTTGCTTCCAGTGCCAGCATGTTGAAGTTCCTACCTCTCCGAAGTAGGTTGAAATATTAAATTCTCATTGAACTTCATTCTTTCTCAGGTTGGAGGATTGGCTGGGCAATTGGCCCAGCTTGCTTCGCATCTGCAATAAGGAACATCCATGTTAAAATTACAGATTCTGCTCCAGCACCTTTCCAGGAAGCTGCCTTGACAGCTTTGAGAAGTTCCCCTGAATACTTCGATGCATTGAGACAAGTAAATTTCCTCGCAATTAGTAGATCTACTCGTGTCTTTTTTCGACTCATCAGTTAATCTATTTTCACATCTTTGGTGCTCAGGACTATGAATCAAAAAGAGATTACTTGGCTCAGGTACTTACAAAAATTGGTTTCCAGGTGCCCTTCATGCCTAAGGGTTCTTTTTTCCCATTCATGGAGTTTCCTGGGACATGCACTCTTTCTGATGTAAATACTCACCAAACATCTTTCTTCAATTATCATCTCAAGCACGAATACCTATTTTCCCTCATATAATTAGGACTGTCCTATTTAATTGGTATCAAAAGCTTCAAAAGGGAAGAGAAACCTTCTCTTTTACATCTTTCTTTCTTTTTGACCCGGGGGGCGGGATTGTCGGAGGAAGGGTGATACGATTGTACTTTGTTAAGATTTGGAACTTAGCTCAACCCAGAAATGCTACTTGAAATTTGTCCACCTAAGAGGATCTTAATCTTATGGAGTAGTACAAAATTAGCGGATTTTGAACTCAAAAAGTGTATTTGGCTCCATAATATCAGTAAATGGAGTCTGAACTCAAAGTATAGTTGGCTCCGTAATATCAGTTTATTTACTGGACTTTTCCACTTGCTTAAGTCTTAACCTCTGCTTGTGTGAAGAACAGTCAAACATATGACGATTCTACTTAATTTTTGGCGGTTTTTTATTTTTTAGAGAAGCTGAAGTTGGGTTTTGTTGATCATTTGCCCTGATATTCAAAGTTTAGAACTTTATTTGAAAGCATATATAGAACTTTAATATACATGTACTTTGAGTGATTATTTGCCGGCTGGTTGTACCAGCAATAGGTTCATACTTTGGATACAGTTTTTACGTCTCAGTGTGGCCTGTAAGAACTTCCCTTTTTCGGTTGGCCTGTAGGAACTTGACAAAGCATTTTAATTTTGGTGTTCTTTATGTGTTTAAATTGTGGTACTGATCAATTCAAGGCATTCCAGGTTGAATTCGTGGAGGAATTGATTAAACAAGCTGGGGTGGTGGTTGTACCAGGCCGTTTATTCTTCCACACCAATTCCTCATCGTTAGAGGACTTTTCTTCGACTGCTATTAGCTACCACAGGAGGTATATCAGATTTGCGTTCTGCAAAAGTGAGGAGACATTAGCTGCTGCTTCACAAAAGTTAACCGAGCTCGTAGATGGTTCAGGGAGACTGGAGCTATTTTAGATTGGATTGCTTTTTATTTGCCTTTCCAATTCACGTCCATGAGAAGTGGAAGCTTCAATCTGTTTGTTCTTTGCTGTATGAAGAGAACGAGAGAAACTCCCACGCCCCTCACCCCAATTGCTATTGAAGTGAATGGGGTCTTGTAATGTTATTTGAAAGATAGACTAGTGAAATAAGTTAGAAGGATAACAGGTAGTAATTCATTTTCTCGATTTGTAGCTTTTACCAAATGAAAGAAAGTTAACTCGGCAAAACAACTGATAAAAGGAGGTTGAATATTTACCGGTATGTCAAACCTTTTGCCTTTGAATAACCCCACTGTCTAACCTATGCCGTGCAATTGTTTAGGCCTCTTGGAAAGTTCGTTTCCGTAATGATGATGAATGAGTTGTTGATTGGACTAATTTGCACTAAAGAGTTCTGTCTCATTTTATATTGAACTCTATTAGTACTATCTTTTGTCAAACAGTTTTTTAACCTTCAAAGTCATTTTATTTGTAAAAATTACAATCTATTGTGAAACTTCATGGATAAAGCTCAGTCAAAAGGGGGACGTTGGGATAGAGACAGAAGATCAACAGTATTAGAAAAGAGGTTATTGTGTTATATAATGAGTGTTATATTGAAGGAGATAAGCCTTTAAATGGGCTGTTTGGTCGACCCAAAATAGCCTCTTTTTGGACTTTCATTTAAGCAAGTAAGTTACACACCTACTTGTCATCTAGCAGTCTGTGCAGTCTAGCAAAAACGCATATATCTCTCTACTCCGATGTCGTATTGACAAACGGTTTAATGCGTTAGAAAATAGACTCATATAGCTTCAATTTTATGGGTAGAACACCCCGTATCCCTAATTATATTGGGAGAAAATCGCAGTTACATTTGGCCAAAATTTCAGTAAAATTTATGAACGTAACTTGTGATGACTTTCATCGACTTTTGTTCCACAACTCGCATGACTTCAAAACCTAACATAAGACTATCATACGACTAACATAACTTATAACATAACCTCCTTATCATGTTAAGAACCCTAGTCTCACCCCAAAGGTACGAGTTATAACATTTCCAACTTGTCGACTTTCGACGAAACATTATTTTCTTCAATTCCTTAGCTTCTGAACCTTCCAACCCTTTTTGTACTTGTTATTCATGATCTTCAAAATTTGTAACCTCCAAGGTAACATGATAATTTACTTTATATACTTCCAAATGATCTCATTTTTGGTCTTACATTAGTTTGCTTACGACGCACCTCTACGTACGTACGAAAATATGGGGTGTAAAATCATTCCCCGCTTAGGAACATTCGTCCTCGAATGTTTACTCTTAGAGACTTAGGAAGATTTTGCCAGTCTCCTCCGTGCAATAAAATAAAACCAACATGCACGCAGCCAAAAATATATTATACATGCCGTACATGGTCAATGTCTATAAATAGCAACACTTGGCCTCACACGACCGTCAATCATAAATAATGAAGGTAAAAAATAAGAGCTTACCTGATGACTTACTGACCTGAATATAGCTATGCTGAAGTATCCCTCTCGAGCCATATAATAACAGTTACCACTGAATAGATCCATGACTTACAACATGACTTGCACTGAATAGATCCTTGGGATGAGCATCTACCTTGGGGTGGTGGCTGTACCAGGCCGTGTATTCTTCCACACCAATTCGAGCCATCTCGAGAGCTAATACACGTAGATAATGCTTATATAAACCATATGGAAAAAAATAGAGCTATGAGTACAACAAATGGAAACTTTACGGAAAATAATAACAATAAAATATCTACAAGATAGTGATGTATCTATACAATGAATATGTACAATTAATAGAGCTATGAGTACAACAAATACTCTCCTAAACACCCCCTTAAGTTGGAGTATGTGCAATCCTCAACTTGGAAAAAATAGAATGATGGAAGCATTGGGTAGATACGAGAGTTCATTACTCAAATGGTTACTCAGCTATCTCAAATTATCTGCTAAAGTCACTTTCCTTTCTTTTGTAACAGCAAAGTCACTTAATTATGCTTATAGCACTTAGATGGTCACTCAACTAGATTTTTCAAATTTTGAATTTTCAAATACCTATTTTACCCTCTAAATTATAAACATTTATCTTCTTTTTATTTTTTAACTTTTTAATATTATGATTTTTCCCTATTTAATTTATATTATGGACTTATCTATATAATAAATAAATTTTATTTATAAATTAAAAAAATAAAAAGTATTTAAGCATACATAACGATGGAATAACAAAATAATGAACATAGTAAAAATATTAATTAGAATAATTTGTTCGTAATAATTTTAGTATTAACAACAAAAATTTAAAAACTTATTTACACAATTGAGAATGAAAGAAAATAAAGGTTTTAGAATATATAATCCATGCACGTAATATAAAAATAATTATTTAAATAAAGGTATTTTTATAATATACATTATATATGGTTGAAAATTATGCTTTATATATTATTATTCCGTCATTATAGGAGTTGAAAATTATTTTTTTATTTTTTATTTTATAAATAAAATATACTTATATATAGGTAAGTCCACAATGTAGATTAAAAAGAGAAAAAGCTTATAATATTTAAAAAGTTAAAATTTTTTGATAATTTAGAGGGTAAAATAGGTATTTGACAATAAAAAATTTGAAAAATCTAGTTGAGTGACCTTCTGAGTGCTATATGCATAGTTAAGTGAGTTTGTTGTTACAAAACGAATGAAAAGTAACTTTAGCAGATAATTTGGGATAGTTGGGTGACCATTTGAGTAATGAATATGGAGAATGATAATAATGTAAAAATTGTACGTAGTGCCTATTTGGTCGCTCCCATTTAACCTATAGCCATTTTTTTTAAAACTTTTAACTTGTACCCACTTTTTAAATAACTTCAGCCCCCTTTCTCCTCCTCCTTCTCCTCCTTCGTCTTCTTCTTCTTCTTTTTCTTCTTCTTCTTCTTCTTCTTCTTCTTCTTCTTCTTTCTTCTGTTGTTGTTGGTGCTGCTATGGAACTTCAGTTCATAGGATGATTTCCATAAATATGTTTATCAGATTATTTAAAAACAAATTATAAATAATTACGTAAGTTAGTAAACAAAAACTTCAGCTCTAGAGCTGAATTTCGCCAGTTACAAAACAAAAACTTCAGCTTTAGAGCTGAAGTTCTCCAGTTACTAAACAAAAACTTCAGAAGTTCGCCAATTACAAAAACAAAAACTTCGCCAGTTACAAAACAAAAACTTCAGCTCTAGAGTCGAAGTTCGCTAGTTACAAAACAAAAACTTCAGCTCTAGTTACAAAACAAAAACTTCATAGCTGAAATTCGCCAGTTACTTGCTACTTCAGCCCTGTATGCTGAAGTTATGCGAAAAAACGGGTACACTTGTAATTTTTTTTACAAAGCGGGCACAAGTTAAAACGTGACACAAAAAACGGGTATAGATGGAAATACCCCGATAAAAATGGCCCCTTACGTTTGGGAGTAGATCTAAAATGATCTCTTAAATATTTTCTCGAGTAATTTTAATTCTTTAACAATTTATAAAAAGTGATCACCTTTGATCTGCGTTAAACTTTGCTGGTTAAATTTAACGAGAATGATAAACAATCAAATTCTAAATCACAACATAAAAAGCAACACAAGACACCATAAATATGTTTATGTTATAAAATAACTCCTTTAAAGTAAGTAAATCAAAGACAACTATAGAGAGAGAGTGATATATTATTCAACTTTCAAACTGTTGTACATAATGAACTGAAATCTCCTCTACTTATAGAAGAAAGAAAGTTGTTGTGTAAGCTGCTTGTAAGTTGTTTGTAAGCTGCTACTGCAAGCTGCTGTGTAAGTTGCTTGTAAGCTGCTACTATACCAGATGTAGATAATCTTCTACCGGGGGTAATGTTTATCCATAACGGAGTACCAAAATGATAAGCTTCTTCAGGAGGCTTATTTCTAATAGAGTACTAAATAGATAAACATATTTACGGCAGTGTCCCATATGGATAAGCTTCTTGAGGAAGTTTATTTACAACGGAGTACTAAATGAACATCCATTATATAATATATATTTATAACACTCCCCCTTGGATGTTCATTAAAAGATAATGTGCCTCATTAAAACCTTACTAGGAAAAACCCTTGGGAAAAAAGTTCTAGTGAAGGAAAAAGAGTACACATATTTAGTAATACGCATTGCTAGGTGCCTCATTAAAAACCTTATAAGGAAAACCCTGTGGGAAAAAACCTTAGTAAGGAAAAAAAAGTGCATCGCGTATTTTACTCCCCCTGATGAAAACCTTGTTTCAAATATTTGAGTCTCCGCATTCCAATCTTGTATACCATCTTCTCAAAAGTTGAAGTTGGCAAAGATTTAGTGAATAAATTTGCTGGATTGTCACTTGAGCGGATTTGTTGCACATCAATGTCACCATTTTTCTAAAGATCATGTGTGTAGGATAATTTTGGTGAAATGTGCTTCGTTCTATCACCTTTTATAAATCCTTATTTAAATTGGGCTATGCATGCAGCATTGTCTTCGTATAAAATTGTGGGTCTTTTCTCACATTCCAAACCACATTTTTCTCGAATAAAATAAATTATTGATCTCAACCATACGCATTCCCTACTTGCTTCATGAATAGCTATTATCTCAGCATGATTTGAANACCATAAGTAAATACGTACCCGATTTGAGATCGAGCTTTATGGGGATCATATAAATAACTTGCATCTGCATAACTGTCACGCCCCGAAATCCCACCATCGAGCCGTGATGGAGTCTAACGTTGAACCCGCAAGACAAGCCAACATGTATAGGTAAACTAGCATATTAACATCAATTTAATAGGATAAAATAAACTGTTCACAACTTAACAACGAAAATAAATATGGTTTGTCACACCTCCTTTTTTATACACCCCAAGGGAGTATGGGAGTTTTTCCAATTAAAGTGACATTATTCGAAATGGGATTATTTTATTTATTAGAGTCGCCACTTGGAATAGTTTATTTGGTGTCCCAAGTCACCGGTTTATCTTAAACCCAAATCGAGGAAAATTTTTATTTTTAAAGTCTGCGAACCAGAAATTCTAGATAAGGAATTCTGTTAACCCGGGAGAAGGTGTTAGGCAATCTCGGGTTCCGTGGTTCTAGCACGGTCGCTTAGTGATTATTACTTGGCTTAAATTGTTTAACTACTCATCTTTAGGGCCTCTGTGCATTTACCTTTAAACTACTTTTAATCACTTGATTGTTCATAATTAAAGAATTGAGTTGCGCGTACGTATACTCTTTTCCTTTGGCACGTCAAAACTCATGTCACGCGAACGTGTCCATAATTAATAACACTTTATTTATTTATTTATTTTTTTTTAAAAAAGTTTGATTGAAGTTGCGTGAACACATACTTTGAGTT
>ML313393.1:0-44240 GCA_005239505.1 Nicotiana paniculata
CATGTCTGCATGTGACCGCTTCGCAATTTACATTCCGCGAGCGGAGTGTTATTTCCCCCACTCACATGGGAGCGGGCCGTACACCAAGGCGGATTTAGAATGCACTTTTGGTACGGGTCGTTCGATCCTCGGCAGTGCATAGACATGATTATTACATTGAGAGGTGCACTTATGGAACGGGCCGTTTGATCCTCGGCAGTGCGCAAAGATGATTATTATATTGAGAGATGCACTTTTGGTACAGGCCGTTCGATCCTCGGCAGTGCATAGACACGAGTATTTTATTGAGAGGTACATTTTTGGTACGAGCCGTTCGATCCTCGGCAGTGCACAAAGTTGATTATTATGATGGCTCAGGCCGGTTCTCCTTATCCCGTATGCGCATGCTCATGTGGGAAAACAAAGAGGAAATTATTTATTTAAAATATTTGGGGGAAAATGAGGAAGTGGTAACTGTTTGTTTATTTCCAGTATTTATTTGGATTGTAGTGCCTTATATCTATTATTGCTTTACTACCTTTACATGCCTACCGTGTTCATTATATGTTGTTAATTAATTTGCTGGCCCTTAGTGAGTGTCTAATTCGACCTCTCGTCACTACCTCTATGAGGTTAGGCGGGCGACTTACTGAGTACACGTTATTTTTTGTACCCCTGCTACACTTGCTATGCATTTTTATTGCACAAGTATTTTCATAGCAATGTGGAGGATTTGGAGACTTAGGCGAGCTGCATCATCCGGAGGCGATCCGCAGCTGATAGAGTCTCCCTCGTTCTGTATTTTCTTTCATTTTAAATTTCCTAGTCCAATTTGTATTTCGGACATGCTTTGTGATGATTGTATAAATTCTTAGAAATTGCTCATGTACTTGTGACACCGGGTTCTGGGATGTGTTGGGATATATTTGTTAAAGGGTAATATTTAAACCATTATTTTACCTAACTGAATTTTATTTAGTTAATATGAAATAAAGTGAAAGGAAATGATTTTTTCATAAACGTTAAACAGGAATTTATTTTGACTAATTAACGATTGGCTCGCCTGACAATGGTGTCCGGCTCCATCACGACCTTAGGGATTTTGGGTCGTGACAACATGGTATTAGAGCGCTAGGTTCCCTTACGTCTCACGAGTCATGAGTAAGTCTAGTAGAGTCTTGCAGATCGATACAGAGGCGTTTGTACTTATCTTCGAGAGGCTACAGGGTTGTTGGGAGTACTTCCCTTCTTGATTCCTCATCGTGTGATTCGATTCCTTTGAGGCTTATGCTTGCGTTCATTCCTACTCAATCTTACGTTTCGCGAAGCGTTTTCTATGAATCAGGAATTTGAGGAGTTGAAATGGTGCTACAGATGTAATTCGAGATGTTTCCATGTATAATTGGTTGGGGCTGTTGTTATGGCCCTGCAAGAGAATAATATGTTGTTTCAACTCAGTAGTTGTGCTTCTGAGAGCGTTAAGGCTATGCTCAGGTAGTGATGATACTTGCGATTGGTTATCATGTGATGTCAATATGATGATATAATGCTTGCCCGTATATTGGGGTTGATGAATGGTTTGAAGGGAGGTCTTCTCAGAGTGTGATTTCGAGATTTTGGTATCTTAGTTCTGGTAGAGGAAAGGCATTTGGGTTATGAATGGTCCAGTTGGGGTTAATAAAGTAGTAAGGCTTGTTGTCTTCAAGTGAGGTGGGATATGCACCTGTGATGTGAAGTCGTCGTCATTCATCGAATGAAATGTGTTAAGTTTGTCGGTGATATGGTTTCATCGGTTGCGTGGGGTCAGAGTATTGAGAAGAAGTATTGAAAAATGCGGTTGGCAGAGATTGATCCTGAAGTGAGGCTAGGTGGTGGTTCTATTTCTAGGAGGCCAGGTGTAAGAAGCGGAAGTCGGGCAGTCACAAAGTGGGGGAGCGGCAGCATAGCTTGGAATTTGAAGATATTGTCGCGCATCTAACGGGTGTCCATGAGGAGCAGACGGACTAGTGAAGTTGGTAAATGAAGCAGGGCGTAGGATAGGGTATTGAAGTCATAGAGAGCGTGCATTTCAGCGTCGTTGGAAGGATTCCGCGGGTGATTTTGACAGGTGGGTTATCTCCTGTGAAAGGGTTAGCGGTGGCATGGTTGGAAAGTTGTTGTGAGAGGTTCTAGTGGCTATTCGGTGGGATGCAGAATGTGTGAATGATGCTAGAGAATTTGAGCATTTAGGGAGTGCTAGCGAGAGAATTTGGAGGAATTGGACGGATTGTTTGAGCAAGATCGTGTTATCAAAGGAGGAAGGATATCGACAGGATCTAGAGTGGTGCAAAGAGTAGCTTCGGGCTAAGTGGGGGAATCTCACCATCTGCAGTTGGGTTGTAGGGTTGTCTTCTCATAGGGTTGCGGATTGTCGACGTGTTGGAAAGTTTTTCAACTAAGGGAAAGGAGTAAAATGGTGATGGTGCGTGGGATTTGATGAATGTGTGCAAAAGTTGGACCTGTCGGGCCAGGGTTAGACTTTGGAAGATTCAGAATTTTGCTTAAGGCATAGGGGAGTTTTCAGGGTAGTGACTCAGTCACGTGCTTCAAGTAAAAGGGTGTTCAGGTGCTAGAAGAGCCTTGGAGTTGATTGTATTCGGGTCCAGTCAGAGTGTGTGACTCTCAATAGCGGTCCTAGTAAATCCAAACATTAAGAATGCGACGTTTAAGGGTTTCGGGCATGATCGAGAATCGAGATTTTGCAGATTAATTTATCAGAAAAAGGAGGATGGTTGGAATGTTCTATGACATATTTCATCATGCAGGATAGTATTGGAGGAGTGAGAGAAATAAACTCTGGATTGTAGAAAGATTATCAGAAGGGTATGAGACGGGTTGCGGGATTTAGGCAGCATAGTCTCGTGAATCAAGGTCATTCGGGATGAGTGAGGGTTGAGTTTGCTATGAGTTGAAGGAAGTTGCTATTATTCCTGAGGCAAATGAAGATGGTTAAAAGCAAATAGAGTGATTAGCCATGGTTTAAATGGCACATTTACGGCAGTGATCGGTTCCTTTGATATGATTAAGTTATGCATGTGGTTTGTGCCAGTGTGTGCTAGGCTTGTCAGCCGTCGTAATGGATTTCTTGTGGGACCATTTGAGTGCTATGGCCTTTCAGGTGTAGACGGATCCTGAAAGGGTTATGGTGGTATAGACTACTACTTAAGGATTTGCATGTTGAGTGATTGTGGGAATTCACTTGTGTGTTGAGATGGTACTCCTGAATTGAGTTAAGTAAAAGGTTTCCATATGATGAAGTGTTCACCCTATTGATGGTTTAGCAGTTATGATGGAATTCTTGCGCTACCTCATAGTGGCATGTTAAGTGCGGAAAGCAGTATGTAACTGGGAGTAAGAATCGAGAATGCGATTCGGTGTTAATAAGGAAGTCATGAGCTCGGAAGAGCAAGAAAAGAGATTCGAAAGTTCAGAGTAAGATGGTGTTATATTCAGTGTCACCTGAGATTTATATTCGGTGGAAGAGGCTTTGTACCCTGGTCATGGGTTCTTGATGTGTCTTGTTGCCTTGTGTGGAAGGTCGTGGAAGCATGACCGCAAAAAGATCGTACAAGTGTGACATGTAGTCACTTAAAGGATTGAAGATTTGGACTGAGTATAAGGAAGTGCAATATTATTTATTTGAGAATTAATGTCTGGAGGGCGTTCGGTTTAGTTGATTATGGATTATAGGGTGTTTGTCCCGGTGATGATGGTTGTTCTCATGTATTATGAGAGAAAGTGGGTTACTATGGACCCAGGTAAAAGCTATTAGCTTAGTTTGGTGCGAGAAAGGTAGACTCAATGTTTGTAGATAGATTTAAATATGATTATGGGCTCTGTATGAGCCAGGCATGTTCATTTCAGTAGAGCGCTTTTCATGGAAAGGTATTAGAACATCAGATGTTGCTCCGTCTTCATCAAATTTATGCGATATTGTGATTTGTGCCGTGTGAGTTGTGAAACGACTTGATAATTTCCTATGTGTTGAGGTCCCGCGTAGCGGGGATGTTATGTGAGCAGGATAGCTCTTGAGACCCAGAGTGTATATATGTATATCGCACCTCTGTTGTGCTTGAGTTTTGTAGCATGTGTCTCTATCAGTATCCCCCGGATGGTATTATGCACTTAGCGTGCTTGTGACCGATGTTTAGTAATTTGTAATAGTGAGCAAATCAGCTCCGTATATATATATCTTCTTATGTAAATCTTATGTGTGGAGCGGGTGGCACATCGCCACGTGTATGTATTTGGATCGGGTTGCACGCCGCAATAGTGTGATGATGAGAAAGGTTAATATACATTTAATTTTCTTATGTTTTACTTCCTATTTTCTGAGAAAATTTCATATTAGTTGCGTGAGTTGAATAGTCCCTTCTTGAGTCATTTCTTATTTATCATGTTCGAGTTATGGCCTATTGGCGCGATGTGGTATCATGTGAGGTTGTTGTTCATGTTTGGGGTGATTTGTTGTCTGAGCAGTTCATACTGGGTGAGACGAGATTACCGGATCAGGGATAAGTGCAATAAGGTTATGTGAAGTGTATATCAAAGAACAAATACCATTATTCAGGTTCATAATGAAATGATGATTCTAGTCAAGAGGAGGTATTCAAGGATTTGTTAACTCTGCAGTTGGGGATAAATTTCTGCACATTTCCTCTTTTGTGGTGGTATCGTCAGCATTATATCAGAATGTATGTATATTTATTATGACGTGCATCGGGAGCACCAGATTCGTGAAATTTTGGCTATTAAGGTTCAGGGAGTGTCATTGTGGTCAGATGATGGATTATGCGGTGTATGGTGCCGATTCAGCAACGGTACGCAGTTGTGTTCTGGTGCCTCGTGTGGTAGTTGATACGGTGATTATATGATAGAAGTAGGCCTGGCAGAAAATTTCAGGTATTGGAACTAGGTTCTAAGCTTATTATATGGATAAAAGAAGAAATCTTCAGCTTTGATCAAGCTAATGTACTCAACTGGGTTTTAGTAGCACGAGCTGGTGCTCAAGGTGTTAAACAGTGATTTCAAATAACTCCAGAGCAGTTCCTGGCACGTTCGAGGACGAACGTCGGTTTAAGTGAGGGAGAATGTAACGACCTGACTGGTCGTTTTGGGCTCTAGCGCGTCGTTCAGCGGTTTGAGGCTGTGAGCAGCTTCGTTTCAGGTATCATGACCCTTGGGCGTGGTCGGAATTGAATTTCGGGAAGTTTAGAGTTGATTTGGAAAGAAAATTCTCATTTCAGAAGCCTTAAGTTGGAAGAATCAACTAAGATTGGAATTTTGAGTAAACAACCTCCGAATCAGGATTTGAAGATTCCAGCAGGTTCGTATGATGATTTTGGACTTGGGCGTTTGTCCGGATCGGGTTTTGGATAACCTAGGAGCATTTCGGCGCATATTGTGAAAGTCAGCATTTTTGAAGAAATTTCATAAGTTTGGCCTGAAGTGCATTTCAGTGATGTTGATGTCCGTCTGGGATTCCGAGTCTGGAAATAGCTTCGTATGGTGATTCTGGAGTTGGGAGCGCGATTGGAAGTGAATTTGGATGTCCGTAGGTCATTTTGGAGTCATTTCGCTAAAGATAGAAATATGAAGATTTTTGAGTAATCCGACCGAAAGTGGAAATTTTGATATCGGGGTCGGAATGCTATTCCGGAAGTTGGAGCAGGCCTGTAACGTCGAATATGACTTGTGTGCAAAATTTTAGGTCAATCGGACGTGATTTGATAGGTTTCAGCATCGAATGTTGTTTGAGGTAATTTCAAGGCTCGACTAAGTCCGTGTGAGGTTATGAGACTGAGTCGTGGGATTGGACGGGGTCCCGAGGGCCTCGGGTGCGTTTCGGGGTGAATTCAGACCATTTTTCTCTGTTTTGCTGCTGATGTCTTCTATTGTATCTGGTGTGCTATGTGATCGCGGTCCCTAGTGTGCGATCGCAATGAAGGAAATTTGAGGAGCTGGAGTTTTTCCTTGTGCGATCGCAGTGGTGGTTGTGCGATCTCACAGAAGGAAAATAATTGAGGTGCAGGAATTGCCATGTGCGACCGTAAGGGTTGTGGTGCGATCGCACAAGGGTGCGTTTGGGGCATCTGGAGTTTGGCCTGTGCGAAAACACACAGGAGGAAATCTAGGGGAAGCATAGTTGGCCTATGCAATTGCTGAGCTTTTCATGTGATCGCATAGAGGGTTTTTCTGGACAATGTTTTAAAAATGGAATTTGTGGCCATTTCTTCATTTCTTCCTGGCTATAGTCGATTTTGGAGGAGATTCAGGAGGGGATTCCTTCATGCAATGTCTAGGTAAGTAAATTCCTCCCGTTTTTAAGTTAAATACAAGACTATATGCATGAATTAGACATGGAAATAGGTAGAAAAATTGGGATTTTTGAGGAAAGACCTAAAAATTTGTATTTTAGATTTCTACCATGAATTGAGCATGAATAATTGAGTAAATTGTATATTTGAGTTAGTAACGCTATTGGTAGGGTATATTTTCGAGAAATTTCAAATTTCAGGCACGTGGGCCCGAGGGAATTTTGGTCATTTCACTGAACGGGGTTGGGGAAGTATATAATTTGAATTTGTTGTGAGTATTAGAATGAATTTTCATTGGGTTGTCATTGTTTGGATAGTTTAGGAGCGTTGTGCAATGATTTGAGTCATCGGAAGGGCAATGATTAGACTGCTAATATAACCGAAATTGTAATCGAATGACTAAGGAAGATTAGAGATTATTTTCTTAATCATCTATAAAGAAAATTGATTTTCCTTCGCGGGCAATTGTATTTCCGAATAAGGTTGTATTATTAAACATTATAAAAACTTGGAAAGTGAATTTCGAAAAAGGATTTAAATACTATTTTGTGGTTTTTAAAAGAGAAATCGGTCATTTACTTGAGTATTTGTGTTCTCGACGTATTCGGGGTGAGTTGTTGATTGTGCATGTCTGCATGTGACCGCTTCGCAATTTACATTCCGCGAGCGGAGTGTTATTTCCCCCACTCACATGGGAGCGGGCCGTACACCAAGGCGGATTTAGAATGCACTTTTGGTACGGGTCGTTCGATCCTCGGCAGTGCATAGACATGATTATTACATTGAGAGGTGCACTTATGGAACGGGCCGTTTGATCCTCGGCAGTGCGCAAAGATGATTATTATATTGAGAGATGCACTTTTGGTACAGGCCGTTCGATCCTCGGCAGTGCATAGACACGAGTATTTTATTGAGAGGTACATTTTTGGTACGAGCCGTTCGATCCTCGGCAGTGCACAAAGTTGATTATTATGATGGCTCAGGCCGGTTCTCCTTATCCCGTATGCGCATGCTCATGTGGGAAAACAAAGAGGAAATTATTTATTTAAAATATTTGGGGGAAAATGAGGAAGTGGTAACTGTTTGTTTATTTCCAGTATTTATTTGGATTGTAGTCCCTTATATCTATTGTTGCTTTACTACCTTTACATGCCTACCGTGTTCATTATATGCTATTAATTAATTTCCTGGCCCTTAGTGAGTGTCTAATTCGATCTCTCGTCACTACCTCTCTAAGGTTAGGTGGGCGACTTACTGAGTACACGTTGTTTTTGGTACTCATGCTGCACTTGCCGTGCATTTTTATTGCACAGGTACATTCATAGCAATGTGGAGGATTCAAAGACTTAGGTGAGCTGCATCATCCGGAGGCGATCCACGGCTGCAGAGTCTCCCTCGTTCTGTATTTGTTTTCATTTTAAATTTTCTAGTCCAGTTTGTATTTCGGACAGGCTTTGTGATGATTGTATAAATTCTTAGAAATTGCTCATGTACTTGTGACACCTGGTTCTGGGATATGTTGGGATATATTTGTTAGAGAGTAATATTTAAACCATTGTTTGCCTAACAAAATTTTATTTAGTTAATATGAAATAAAGTGAAAGGAAATGATTTTTTTCATAAATGTTAAACAGGAATTCATTTCGACTAATTAACGATTGGCTCGCCTGGCAATGGTTTATGGCGCCATCACGACCTTAGGGATTTTGGGTCGTGACATCAAGAAGATTCTGAGCATACTATACTGGGCTAATAACCTTTCAAGGACCACAATAACCTTTTACATGACACACAAGAACAACCGCCAAATCTGGAACAAACTCACACAATCCACAATCTAAGGAATATAATGCCCCTCCGGCATAACTCTAAATTTGCAATATTACCATAATCTCCATACTTGGTTTAATCTTTCACAGTCAAATGACTAACATGCCACACTTTAATTTCCTCATGGGGCACGCTCACACGACCTTCCGCACCAGGTGGCAAAATATGCGCCTCCATACCAACAACCATACTAATTGTGTAGGGAAAATCACGAATTCGCACATCAACACACAATGCCTCTTCTAAGGACACCATTCTCAGGCAACCCTAAGATAACGCCAGCTTAATCTGAACTTGTGGATCCTTTCTCTCACTCCTCTGAGCTCAGGACATCCTCATCAAGTTGAACTGTAACCTTGACCCTCAACCTCCAATTTCCACATTTCTCATTGCACCTATCATGCCTCTACGCGAGGGTACAAGAATTCATCACACCCCTGAACTACTAGAACAATAAACACTTTGTTGGCTAGAAACCTTTCACTTAACGCAACTCAGAAGAACCATTGCAACACGAAACTGAATTTCCATAACTGCAGAAAATACCAACCTCAAATCGTGGTCTAAAGTGCCATAACTCTTCCGGTCTCCATTTACACATGCCATTAGAATCAAATAACTCCAAAATCAATCAAATTATGGTGGTTTTCAAGCCTGTACGTACAACCATCAACCACCTGTATAACGAACACGCCGAAGGAACTCATCATTGCCACTATCATGCTGATTCAACCATTACAAACCGACCCCACTTCCTTCAATTTACTCTTGACTTGCCTTAGAAATAATAATAGCTCCATTCAAAACATAACGAACTCAATCCTCTTTCGAGTGACCCGAATCACTAGACCACCTCGTCTCAATACCCATAAACCATCTCATACCCTTCTAAAGCACACAATATCATCTCCAACTAGCACACCCATTCGGCAAGACCTTCCGCGAACCCGAAGCTATTTCTCCCTTTCCTCTAATACTGTATGGCAGACCCGATGATAACATAGAACACTCTAAGCCCCTTTCATAACTGAAAAACTCAATCCTTAACCACACCACAGACTCGAAGTCCTTAGGCACTGCACTTTAATTCGTGAACCCACTCAGACCGTTGTTTAGAGTCACCCACTCTGACTTGATCCCAAATATAATCAAACTCCAACGCTCTGCTAGCACATGAACACCCTTTCTAAGAAGTAATCGTCTGAATTCTCTTCCTTGTATATCACACCTATAAGATGCATAAACTCCGAGTCTTCCCAAAATCTGCACCTCAATCGGTAAGGCGAAGTATAGCACACTTTATTCAAGCTCCTTGCTCGAATTACTCCTGATGTTTTCTTTTCTTAGTCATAAATAGTCCATCAATGCACCGATAACCAGAAATATAACAAGAAGACAACCACGCGATCCAATCATAGACGGTGGGGTCCCCCACTTAGCTTTAAGCAACCATCACATAATGTAGAGCCCACAACGATTCCTCATTCTCGATTACTATGATCTCACACCACTAACCCGCCAAATTTCTCAAAATCTTTTGTTAAGATTTTCATGAAACATTCCGAATAATCAGCCACAATCGCATACTCGACCTTTTGTTGGATCGTAAGTAGAACACTTCGTAGAAACCTAATCGAAAATCACGCAACCGCTAACCTTTCATAGGAGGTAACCCACATGTTGAATTCTATGGCGAAATATTCTAACAACGTTACACTAGGTACAA
This sequence comes from Nicotiana paniculata, assembly GCA_005239505.1. NCBI lineage: Eukaryota > Viridiplantae > Streptophyta > Magnoliopsida > Solanales > Solanaceae > Nicotiana > Nicotiana paniculata. The sequence goes on from ML313393.1 coordinate 9,892, forward strand.
CTGCCACGAATTCAGTAAACCCTCATGAGCCCACGCTCGCCTACCGGCTGTACAAGTCTGTTCATTCCCCGTTGACGTCAACTAAAAATCCGACAACACATTTCATACTCGAAGTTATGTTGCATCCAAATCAATAATCAAGTTTTCACACCCTTCTTCATTTCAAGAGAACTCCCCTTTTCCATATTCAATCTTCCTCGATACAGTAACTACCATCCCAAATAAAATCCATAGACCTAGTCACTATCCACCCTGGTTCCCAAATTGGTCCAAAATTTTCTCAAGGCACGTGGCTATCCTACCACAGAATTCATATGCTACTCTGCCACTCCCACTTCGGTTAAACTGTCTTCTTCAAAAAACTTCTCAACCATTTCCTTTCATATGACCTGCTAGCAATCAAATACTACGCATGTTTACATCTTAGTATTTTATAGAAATGTCGAGGCGTATGGCCCGATCCCATTATACCGTGTGCAGTGCCGAGGGTCGAACGACACGAACTATAGATGTATCTATTTTACTGTCGAGGTGAATGGCCGACTCCCATGAGAGTGTGGTACATAATTCTTCCGAGGCGAATGACCCGATCCCATTAGAATAAGAAGCTTTAACGTGTCCTTGACCCCACTCACAAATAAACGTGTGAGTTATAAATTTTTGAGGAAAAGCTTTCGTGGAAAATGCTTAACACGGGAGAAATTCATAAGAGAAGTGCAATTATTCTGCGGCTAATCATGAAGCCTGTCAACTCTCTACAATAGAAAGTCTATCACTCTAAGCAAGTCTAGTCTCAAGTCGTGCCGTAAAATAAAGGAATTTAATTTGCATGTGGACAACTCAAATAGTACATTTATAGCATGGCGGGAACCTAAGTCTAACCCGATATAACAAGAAACTAGCTACGTATGGACTCTCGTCACCATATGTGTACGTAGCCCCCGCAAAGTAGCACATAAAAAATACATAACCTAGGGGCAGTTTCCCCTAACAAAGTGATATAGGAGACTTACCTCACTTCGAACTTCCGTAATCGGCTTCAACACCACTCTAACACCTCAATTCGATGCCCGTCGCTCCAAAACTAGTCAAACAATGTGCAAGCTAATAAAAATATACTCTAATACTCATAATAATTCAATTCATAACAATTCCCAACATCACTCGAAAAGTCGATAAAGTCAACCCTGGGGTCCACGTGCCCGGATTCCAAAATATTTCGAAAATTAACATTACCAATAGCATCACGAACTCATATATATAATTTATTCTCAATTTCATGTCCAATTTCGTGGTCAAAATTCAAAAATGTTAAATTCTAGGTTTTCTACCAAAACCCCAAATTTACAAAAATTCCCATGCTTAAATCCATACATAAACCATGTATTTAACTCACAATGTAAAGAAATCACTTACCCCATAGTAGATGATAACACTCCAAAATTGCTCCAAAATTAGCTCCCATGGAAGAAATGAAGTGAAAATGAGCAAAACCCCCGATTTAAAAAGAAAATTGTCCAATACGACCTTCTTTGCAAACGCGGCACTGCCCTCGCATTCGCGAAACACAACCTGCTTCAGCTCCAAATTCCTCCTTCGCAATCGCGAAAACAGGCTCGCAAACACAATGCTTTTCCAGGACTGACCATCGCAAACGCAGAACCATCCTCGCGAACGCAGGGCAAAAACTTCCTAGGCCCATCTTACCTTACACGAATGCGACCAGTCAATCACGAACGCGGAGCCCAGCTGCCAGACCTTCGCGAACGCGACTCCCTCTTCACGAATGCGTAGAACAAAATGGCCCAGTCCAAAATTCCTTCTTCACGAACGCATGAGCCCCTTCGCATTCGGGAAAATCAACACTAGCACCAACAAACCAGCAACAACAACTTAGCCAAACTTGGAACAAAACCAACCTGAAACACACCCGAGGCCCCCAGGACCCCGTCCAACCACATCAACGAGTCCCAAAACATGAAAGGAACCTGCTCGAGGCCTCAAATTACACCAAATAACATCAAAACTATGAATCAGCTATCAAAACCTTCTTTCACCTTTCTAACATTCAAACTTCGACGAACGTTTCCGAATCACACTTAAACATCCCGGAATGATACCAAATTTGGCGTACAAGTCACAAATCAAGATACAAACCTACTCCAAGTCTCGGAACTTTAAACGAACATCTATAGCATCAAAATCCACTTCAAACCAAACTTATGAAATTCTAAAACTTTCAAAAATGCCAACTTTTTTATAGTAAGCGCCGAAATGCTTCCAGACCACTCGATAGTCAACCCAAAAACATACGCCGAAGTTCGAAATCATCATACAGACCTAATGGAAACTTCAATCTCGATTCAGAGGTTTTTTACTCAATGTCAAACTTTAGTCAATTCTTCCAACTTAAAGCTTCCGAATTTAGAATTTTCTTTCGAAATCAACTCCAAACTTCCCAAAATTAAATTTTGACCACACGTACAAGTCATAAAATATGGAGTGAATCTAATCAAGGCCTCAAACCGCCAAATGTTGCGCTAGAGCTCAAAATGATCGGTCGGATCGTTATACAAACATCAAGTAATTTCATTGTCACCTTTATTTTCACAATTATCGAGGATGACCAAGAAGAAGGAGGAGGAGGAAAATGCTTGAACTTGTGTGTACATTGGGTACTAGTTAATTTTTTTTTTCAAAAAGTGGGTACAAATTAAATGGGGAAGACGAAATAGAATCGTGAAAATAACACGGGCTAGCCAGTTTTCGGACTGATAATTAAAAAATAAGAAATATTATGTGATAATATAAAATGAGAGAAAATGGTTCGCTCGAAAGGCCAATGTAAACACCGCATCTTATAAATAGGTCATCTATTCATTTTACATAATTCATTCAGTCATTTCTAAAATTTCAAGTATTCCCCCCCCCCCCTCTATTCCCTAATCTCCCCCTTTTCTAACCCAAATTTTTGTGTCCAACAATGGAAAATTTGCAAATCAACAGTCAAGTTCAGCAAGTTGCTTCAAATATTATGAGCAAGTTTCAATTCGTGCTAATTTATTTGGGTTAATTCTTATGCTTATTGAATCTTGATCAATATGATTTTGTCGGTTTTATACTTTAATAACGACTTCCCATGCATTTACCTACCCTTCTTCGTAATTGGTTTCTTAGGCTCTTAGGAGGAGAGGAAATTTACTTACCCAATATGCGATAGGGAGTTCAAGTTATCCGGAATGGTTAGTAACTACAAGATGAAACATGATGATGAAACGTATCCTTGCGACCAGACTGGCTATCCTCTATTTTTCACAAATAAAAATTCAATGCTTCAGCATTTTAATGAAGTTCATTCCCTGTAAGTAAGAGTTACTAGCAGTTAATATTACTTTGGGTGTTTTTTCTTCTTGATATATTAGTTTTTATTTAATAGTTCTAATTCTTTAATTTCAGCCGCAACGAGCACAAACTCCCGAAGAAGCATCCTTTCCCTCGTCGTCCCGCTCATTGATTTCTTAGTTTTCGTAGGTAGGTCTGGTGGTTTTCTTCCCCGTTTTTTCCACTTACCCATTTTTCAATTGAATGGGGGTTTAGTTTGTTTGTTTTGTTACCTTGTACTGTTGGTTATGGTTATTGATGGTGGTTATGATTTTCTTTAATTCAAAGTGCACAAATAGTCCTCTACAAAGACGTCTCAATAAAATTCGTGGCCTAAATACATATTTTAATAAGGGGCTTTAATTTATTTTTTCTATAGTATAGTTCTATACCAAAATATAGTATTAATATTACATTGGTTTCTTTTTTTATTTCTTTATTTTTGTCTATAGTATAGTTATCTTATAAAATATAATATTAATATTCACATTGGTTAGAAAATTCAAGTTAATAACATGTTATCCACGTATTTACAATTCGTTACCTTGGATCTTATTGTAAAAAATATTATTTATCAATTTGAAGATTTGAAAATCTTAATTCAGTTCTAAAATATTTCTATTGTTAAAAAATAGATGTTCCTCGTAAGGTAAGGGTAATGTCTGCGTACGCACAACCCTATCCAGACCCATAGTGTGGCATAATACTGGAATGTTATTGTTGTTAAAAAATAGATAGTCTTTCTTTCCATTTTTATAAGAATTTTGTATTTTTTAAATTTTTTTTATAAATTTTAATATTGTCTAAGCAAAAATGAGATAGTAAATCTACAATTAAAAATATTTTTGGGGCCCCAAAATTTAAGGGGCCTAAAGCAAAGGCTTTACTAGATTCCTGTAATGACCTGACCGATCATTTTGAGAGTATGAGCCCCAATTCCCTATTTACTGCCTCCTATGTTTCATTTTGTCGTTAATTGACTTGCCGGTGTGCTTGGTGTCAGGTTCGGAAGAGTTTCGGAGTGAAATGGGACACATAGTCCCTAAATTAGAAGTCTACGTCGTAGGAGTTGACCGTAGTTTGACTTGTGCGAAGACAACGCCAGAATGGAGTTTAGTCGATTCCAATAGCTCCGTGTGGTGATTTTGGTATTAGGAGCGCATACTGATGTTGATTTTGAGGTCCATAGGTCATTTCGGCATTAATTCGTCAAAGTTGGAAAGTTGAAAGATTTTTAGAAAGTTTGATAGGGAGTGGACTTTTTGATGTCGGGGCCAGATTTCGATTCTGGAAGTTAGAGTAGGTATGTAATGTCAAATGTGACTTGTGTGCAAAATTTGAGGTCAATTGGACACGATTTGATAAGGTTCTGCATCAAATGTAGAAGTTAGGAGTTCAAAAGTTCATTAGGTTTGAATCGATGCACAATTCGTGATTTTATCATTGTTTGATGTGATTTCAAGACTCGTATAAGTTCTTATGATGTTTAAGGACTTGTTGGTACAATTGGTTGAGGTCCCGGGGGCCTCGGGTGTGATTCGGACCATGTCCGGTGCATTCGGAACATTATGATTGCTGAAATCGGGTGCTTCTTGTTTCCTTCTACGCGTTTGCAAAGGTGATTCTGCATTCGCGTAGAGTCTTTAGAGATAGCTGGAAATTTACCCTTCATGTTCGCGAAGACGTCCACGCGTATGTGAAGGGGTCAGGTCTTGGTGCTATGCGATCGTGTTATCGCGACCCCAAAACTACCACAGCCGTGATGGCGACTATCGTGATACTAGGCTAGCCAAATCAATATTCAAAACATAAAGAACCTTTCGTTTATATCATTTCTAAACTGATAATTCATAAAACATTTCACTTAAGAATTTTTAACAGACCAAGATATGACGAATAACAGATACAACCCAAAATCACGGAGTCACAATTCATGAGTATCTAAAGAAATTATGACAGTCTGACACAGTATCTCTAATACAAGATAAGTCTAGGAGATCCAAGTACTATAGAAGTAAGAAGGAGAAAGTAGGGCTGCAGACGTGTGCAGCTACCTCGCAACATCTACGAGAGTCCCTGGGACAGGTAAACAGCTCACTCTGCCCTAGCACCTGGATATGCACACAAGGTGCATGGAGTAATGTGAGTACGCCAACTCAGTGAGTAATAAATGTATGTAAGGTCTGAGCAGTAAGAAACACATAAGTACACGTCATAAATTCACATTAAGAAGAACATTTCATTTCAACAATATTTATATTTTTCAAATCTTCACGCTTAAAAGCCGATTTCAGTAAAAATCATTTGAAAGTATATTTACAACAGTTTCAACAGAAATTCTGCAAGTTCATAGTGAAAGTGATAAAAATCATAAATAGGACGCTTAAAATCCAATTTCAGTAAAAATCATTTGAAACTATATTTCCAACAGTTTCAACATAAATTCTGGAAGTTCAGAGTGAAAGTGATAAAAATCATAAATAGCCTCTCGGAAAAAAACAGGTATCATAAACCGCCCCTCGGGCATAACATCACTCAGAATCAGCCCCTCGGGCATACCTCACAATCACTCATAATCAGCCTCTCGGGCATACCTCACAATCACTCATGCCTCCTAATCACTCGTCACTCGGCACTTGGCACTCGCACTCAATAGGTACCTGCGCTCACTGGGGTTGTACAGACTCTGGAGGGGCTCATCTAGCCCAAGCGCTATAACAAGCCATCTCATGGCATAATCCCCAGGCTCTCGGCCTCTCCTATATCATAAACAGTGTAACATGCTACGGCGCACAGCCCGATCCCATAATATCCTCACAACATAGGCCCTCTGCCTCACTCAGTCAGAAACCTCTCAAAAGGCACTCGGGCTATCAGTAAAATAGGGAACTCGTCCCGGAACATCTTTCATATGCATAAAAGTGGAGTAATGAAACTCAATTAAACAGTTTACAGGAAAAATCATGACTGAGTGTAACTTTCGAATCAAAGTTGTGAGGAAATAGTAGTAAAACGCCCCCAAGGGGTCCAAACACTTGGCACGAGGCTCAAATACGACATTCAGCCCCAAACATAGTAATATTCCTTAAAACATAAAATATCATATGATTAGAAATCAAATACGCAACTTATTAGTTGCTACGAGACGGACATGGTCACAATCCCCCAACGGTGTACGCCACACACTTGTCTTCTAGCATGTGCGCCACTCCAAAATAGTGATACAATGCAAAGTCCGGGGTTTCATACCCTCAGGACAATATTTACAATCATTACTTACCTTAAGCCGGATGAAAATCTACTTCGTGATGCCTTTTCCCCTTAACTCGGGCTCAAAATCGCCCTGAATCTAGTCAAAATCATATTCATATCATCAAAATACGCTTAAGGAACAAAGCCCACTCGAAAATAATAAATTTACATCAAAAATCCCGAAATTAGCCAAATCAAACCCCCCGAGTCCACGTCTCGGATTCCGATAAAAATTGCAAAACTAGAATCCTTACACTCTCACGAGTCCATACATACCAAATACATCAAAATCCAACAACAAACGATCCCTCAAATCGTCAAATCAAATTTCTAAATTCAAGCCCTAATCCGCCAAATTTTTAACCATCATTTCCCATAAATTTCATGTCTAATCAGTCAATTAGCACCATAGAAATGAGTTTTAGGTCCAATAAAATTACCTCCACAGAAACCCCTTGAAATCCCTCTTCAATTTGCTCCCACAAGATCCAACCCGCATGAAAAATTGATGAACAAAGCCTAGAATTCGCGAAGGCAAGTATTTATACTTTCTACCAGCAAAACCGCACATGCGGACCTTCCCTTGCACCTGCGGAGGTCCTAGGTGCGCACATGGGTCCTCACTTAAAGGTCCAAATTCCGCATCTGTGCTCAAACCATCGCACCTGCAGGCTCGCAGGTGCGGCTAAACTTTCGCATCTGCGATGCCTCCTAATCTGACCCATTTCCGCAACTGCGATGACAAAAATGCACATGCGGCGGTCACCCTTTCGCATCTGCGGAACACCATAATAGAATACACCAACAACCTTTTCTTACTTACAAACTCTCTGACGGCCTTCCGAAATCATCCCGAGACACTCGGGGCCCCGACCAAAAACACCAACACCTCATATAACACCATCCGAACTAAGTCGAACCCTCGGAACACTCGAAACAACATCAAAACACCAAATTAATCCATAATTCAAGCCTAAGGATTTCTAAACCTCTGAAAATTCGCCAACGATGCCGAAACCACCCAAACCACGTCCGAATGACCTGAAATTTTGCACACAAATCACAAACGACCCTACGAACCTACTCCAACTTCCGAAAATTCCATTCCGACCCCGATAGCTAATTTCCACTGCCGACCAGAATTTTCCAAAAACCCAATTTCGCAAATTGAAGCCTAATTCTACCACGGACCTCCGAAAAACATTCCGAACACACTTTGAAGTCCCAAATCACCTAACGAAGCTATCCGAACAATAAAAAAACCAAATTTTGTGATCATTTACCTATAGGTCAACTTCCAGTTGACTTTTCCAACTAAATCACCAACTTAAGAGACTATGCGTCTCATTTCTCTCCACAATCACTCCGAACCCACACCAATCAACCCAACACAACATAAACGAGATGAACCATACAAGAATGAAGCAGAAATGGGGAAAACGAGGCTAAACTCTCGGAACGACCTGTCGGTCATTACATCCTTCCCCACTTAAACACATGTTCATCCTCGAACGTGCCAAGAGTTGTTCCAAAGCCATCAAATCGCCGAATAACCTTACCACGCAAATAATCGGGGTTGATCCCACGTCACCCTGTCCCACATAGATCTGATAACACAACACATCTAAAATGTCTTCATCCAACCTACCCCATAAGCCTTAGAATCCAATTTCCACATCCGAACTTTTCTATAAGATCATAATCACGCATCCAGACACTGTTTAAGTCTGAACAAGCCGTATCCAACCATAGCCATAACTCAAGACGAAATCCCATGATGTCCCACATAACTCAAACACCCGTAGCAATAATTTCTAATCACAGTAGATTCTCAAGAAACCCAATGCCGAAATCACCCTATTATCAAACAGAGACCCGTTCTAAGACCTTCATATACTGCCAATGATGAAAGAATGGAACTCCCTCTCTTCTACAGGAAATATAGCAAAATTTCTAAGTCGATCAGCGTCAACATCCTCCCAAACATGCCGCAACCAGATCTGATAACACCCATTCTAGGTTCGATGACGTCATCTTATCTAACACAACCACTCTAGTGACATGACACATCGATACAATATAAAGACATAACTCGTGTGACTCACACACCAATAAGCAACAGTCCAAATGTACTCAATCATGGAAAATGACTCAAATGAGAGAGTTGTACCGCAAGCTCACCAGTGCCACCACAACAGAATGCAGAGAACCATCACACATCATAGACCCAAAACACACGAACCTAACTCGAAGGATCATATCTCTACATAAATTCGTTGCACTGCGCAACCCTATCCAAACACTGGTCCACATGAGACACCTCAAGTCACCATGCTCAAAATCAGTAACCATGCATAATTCGACATCAAGTACTCGAAGTGCATTTTCGTATCCATGGGTAATCGGACGATACCAAGCCACACGAACCCGAAAGAACCTAACCAATACGTCTAAATCCCGCAATACCTAATTACTTACCTTACTCAAATCCCGTTATATAGCCCAAATAGATCCGCACCATATGTGCATATAACCAACAATCACAACCCCCCGCAACACCGAAGGGGTACTTATAGATCACTCCATAACACGACTAAACTCAATGACAATCGGATGGTACATCCCTCAACAATAGCAAATCGGGTACAACAATTCCGACTCGGTGCAAAACACACACCTATACTGGGCCTACCAATGAACCCTAAATCAACTCTGGTCATACACAATAGACAAATGACCCTCCGAAGGTCCATAATGACTGAATCACAAAACACTAACATTTGGCTAACCTTGGCTACATCACTACAGCCGTCACTATAAAATCATCTCCTCATTCGACTCCCCAAACTTAAAACCCTCCGAGCATACAAAATCACCATATCCGATCTCAACTTCGTCACCTAAATTCCTAATGCTTCCCCAATACACGATCATACCACGAGGGATACCCCTACAATCTGTATATGTTACAAGGCCAAATTTGAATACCCACAACCGACCAACAAGGAGAGTACCGCCACACTAATGAAGTATCCATAAATCAAAATACAGTGCCTCTTTTGAAACTTATACCTTCATCGAGCCATATCTAAAAGTAACACCATCTATCTGATCATCTGAGAGCGTCCATGCTACCTAAGAATTCAGAACCTCCCTTTCAAATCGCATCGTGACCTAGCACCTGCAATCTTAATACTACACCACATATCGCACCCATTATGCCACTATATGAACGATACGACAAACCTCAAACCCACTCTAAGTCGCAAGCAACTACATACACAATTAGCTAAGAACTTTCCATTTGATTTGATCTGGAGAAAATTACAATATGCCACATGCCCCACACACCAGTAGAAAATATACATCTCAAACTAAGGTAGAGACCATCTAGAACTCTCAAAAATCCATTTACACTTGACCAAATCGTCAGGACTGAATCCCTCTAACTCAACCAAGCTACGCAAGTCGCCAAAACCCAAGAGCATTGCCGCACCCATGAATCACACGTAGAGCCTTACCACACCATAAGCACCCAAAGGACTGATCTTACCCATTACCATGCCGATCCAATCTACTACCAAGTTGTCTTATTTCTCCGAGTCCCTTCTGAATTACCTTCCTATTGATTCTTTCTCCTTGCCATAGTACCAAAGTCCTTAACTAGAAATCACCAAGCAAAACCCTAGCACAGAACCACATATCTCTAAGGCCCATAAACCGCTGAATATCTCTCAAGCACCCCAAAGTACCACATCTCAATTACTTATCCTAAAGATACTTTCAATGAATTCGAACTATCCCTCTCTTTCATGATACCATAATGTAAAATCCACAATGATATATAACCCTGAATCCATCGGAACCATTCTCGAGAGTCACCCACTCTACGCAATTCTCAATTAAACTGATCAAGCAGATCGAACAAATGTACCCCATTAACATACCAACACCCAAGGGAGTAACCCACACCCCTAGGCAACCAAGAAAATTCCTACTTTATGCACACTACCTCCTTTACAAATAACAACTCAATCATGCAATAATATCCATACCCCATAGAGTATAACACAGCCTGTATCCAGAAATTTCCATTACTCGAAACATTCTCAAGCTCCACCTTTGTAGGTCATAACGGATCCACTAGTATACCCCAAACTGAAACCAATACAACACATAATCGGGAAACCAACTAATCATTAGAAGACTCCCCCACATGGGTCAAAGACATATATCAATACAAACAATAACTCAAAATGCCCATATGCTATCACTGCCACAATACCGCAGTGAGATTCAACAGAAGCCTTCGTAAGCTCATGTAACACAAACCACCTAATATCTCGAATCGTCTAAAGATCTCGTATTCACCATTGTAATTATCATGCCAACTTACCCAAGCGATCTAAACTCAAATTGCAACATATATCATTTACTGGAAAAAGAGAACTTGTTGCAAAACAACATAAGGATCACACAACCTCAAGCCACTCCGCAGGATGTAACCCCGCCTGCTTAGCCTCAAACTGATATCTCTCTATACCCTTCCAAAATCGTGGCCCTTACGCGATCACTTATCCTCCTGCATTAAAACACAACCCATGCATATCCTTGAGGTATCACAATACGCGGTATAAGAACTTGAAGTTGATGGTAGAACTAACACTGAAGTTGTGGTCAAAGAAGTCTTGAGCTCTGAAAGCTCTCCCCACATTCGTCTAACCGTCTGAATACCCTCACTAGACACCACGTGCCCCAAGAATGCTACTGAACTGAGCCAAAATTCACACTTGGAGGACTTTGCATAAAGTTTCTCCTCCCTCAATATCTGTAATACAATCCTCAAACACTGAGTATGCTCCTCCTAGCTACGTGAGTACACCAGGATTTCACCAATGAATACAATAACGAAGGATCCCAAATACGGTTGGAATACACTGTTAATCAGATGCATGAACGTTGTTGGGGCATTGGTCATCCCAAAAGAAATTACTAGGAACTCATAACACAACAGGAAGATCCACTTCACTCCGCCACAAAACTGCATGAGAGGTCCTTCAATACACTCACAACTCGAGGCCATATGCCAACTCAAGACAGAAGTCAAACACTCTATAGTTCTTGCCACACCTCCAGCCAATTCTTTTTATCATAATCAAACAATCGGAACACATCTCACCATCAAATCACACTCACCACATAGTAATCCAGACACAACGGGCATATAAGTCCCAAAATGCATGTGCTCACACAATCGAAATCTCAGCACTCAAGCCACGGGCAAAACCCGGCCTCAAGTCCTCCAGACTGGCCCATTATCAACTTTCTAAAGTCAATCTCGCAACTCATACATGGAAATTACAAGTCGTTGATGCACAGCTGATATCGAGCACTCATGTGCGCATTCGAATACATGAAAGGAATTCAAAGAGTTACACTTTTGGCTGAATAAATGGATTTGCACGACAAGAATTCAAGAATGTGAGATTTTTCCTAAGGGTTCCGCAACCTCTCGAAGAAAAGTACAGACGTCTCCGTACCGATCCGCAAGATGCTACTAAACCTGCTCATGACTGGTGAGTGCTATGCAACCTAGAGCTCTGATACCAACTTCTCACGACCCCAAAACTACCCCGATCGTGATGGCGCCTATCGCGATATTAGGCCAGACAAATCAATATTCAAAACATAAAGAACCTTTCATTTATATCATTTCCAAACCTATAATTCATAAAAGTTTCATATAAGCATTTTTAACAGACCAAGATATGCCGAATAACAGATACAACGCAAAACCCCGGAGTCACTAGTCATGAGCATCTAAAGAAATTATGCAAGTCTGACATAGTATCTCTAATACAAGATAAGACTAGGAGATGCAAGTACTACATAAGTAAGAAGGAGAAAGCAGGGTTGCGGACACGTGCAGCTACCTCGCAACATCTCTGAGAGTCCCTGGGACAGATAAACAGCTCACTCCGCCCTAGCACCTGGATTTGCACACAAGGTGCAGAGAGTAATGTGAGTACGCCAACTCAGTAAGTAATAAATGTAATGAAGGTCTAAGCAATAAGAAACACATAATTACACGTCATAAATTCATAGTACGTACAACCTTTCATTTCAACAGTTTATATATTTGTCAAATCTTCACGCTTAAAAGCCGATTTCAGTAAAAATCATTTGAAAGTATATTTCCAATAGTTTCAACAGAAATTCTTGAAGTTCAGAGTGAACGTGATAAAAATCATAAATAGCATCTCGGGAAAAAACATGTATCATAAACCGCCCCTCAGGCATAACATCACTCAGAGCCCCTCGAGCATACCTCATAATCACTCATAATCAGCCCCTTAGCCATACCTCACAAACACTCATAATCAGCCCCTCGGTAATAGCTCACACTCATTCATGCCTCCCAATCACTCGTCACTCGGAACTCGGCACTCGCACTTAGTAGGTACCTATGCTCACTAGGGGTGTACAGACTACAGAGGGGCTCCTACAGCCCAAGCGCTATAACAAGCCATCTCGTGGCATAATCACTCAGACTCTCGGCCTCTCATTTATCATAAACAGTGTAACATGCTACGGTCCGCAGCCCGATCCCATAATATCCTCACAACATAGACCCTCGGCCTCACTCAGTCAGAAACCTCTCAAAAGCCACTCGGGCTATCAGTAAAACATGAAACTCATCCCAAAACATCTTTCATATGCATCAAAGTGGAGAAATGAAACTCAATTAAACAATTTAAAGATAAAAATCATGACTGAGTGTAACTTTCAAATCAAAACTGTGAGGAAATAGTAGTAAAAATCCCCCAAGGGGTCCAAACACATGGCACGAGGCCCAAATACGACATTCAGCCTGAAACATAGTAATATTCCTTAAAACATAAAATATCATATGATTTGAAATCAAATACGCAACTTATTAGTTGCTACGGGACGGACAAAGTCACAATCCCCCAACGATGTACGCCACACACTTGTCATCTAGCATGTGCACCACTCTAGTATAGTGATACAATGCAAAGTTCGGGGTTTCATACCCTCAGGACTAGATTTACAATCATTACTTACCTCAAGCCGGATGAAAATATACTCCGCGATGCCTTTTCCCCTCGACTCAGCCTCAAATCTCACCGAATCTAGTCAAAATCATATTCATATCATCAAAATACGCTAAAGGAACAAAGCCCACTCGAAAATAACCAATTTACATCAAAAATCCCAAAATTGGCCAAACCTGACCCCCGAGCCCACGTCTCAGATTTTGATAAAATCACAAAACTAGAATCCTTACACTCTCACGAGTCCATACATACCAAATACATCAAAATCCGACAACAAACGATCCTTCAAATCCTCAAATCAAAGTTTCTAAATTCAAGCCCTAATCCGCCAATTTTTTAATCATCATTTCCCATAAATTTCATGTCTAATCAATCAATTATCACCATAGAAATGAGTTTTAGGTCCAATAAATTTACCGCAATATAAACCCCTTGAAATCCCTCTTCAATTTTCTCCCACAAGCTCCAACCCACATGAAAAATTGATGAACAAAGCCTAGAATTCGCGAAGGCAAGTATTTATACCTTTTTCCAGCAAAACCGCACCTGTGGACCTTCCCTCGCACCTACGGTCCCAGGTGCGCACCTGCGGTCCTCACTTAAAGGTCCAAATTCCGCATCTGTGCTCAAACCACTGCACCTATGGGCTCGCAGGTGCGGCTCAACTTTTGCATCTTCGATGCCTCCCCAGCTGACCCATTTCCACACCTGCGATGACCAAAATGCACTTACGATCACTCTTCCGCATCTGCGAAACACCAGAATAGAATACACCAACAAATTTTTCTTACTTACAAACTCTCCGACGGCCATCCGAAATCATCCCGAGCCCCTCGGGGCCCCAACCAAAAACACCAACACCTCATATAACATCACCCGAACTAAGACGAACCATCGGAACACTCGAAACAACATCAAAACACCAAATTAATCCATAATTCAAGCCGAATGATTTCTAAACTTCCGAAAATTCGACAACGATGTCGAAACCACTCAAACCACGTACGAATGACCTGAAATTTTGCACATATAGGACAAACGACACTATGAACCTATTCCAACTTATGGAATTACATTCCGACCCCGATAGCTAATTTCCACTGCCGACCGAAATTTGCCAAAAATCCAATTTCGCCAATTCAATCCTAATTCTACTACGGACCTCCGAAAAATATTCTGAACATGCTCCTAAGTCCCAAATCACCTAAAGAAGTTATCCGAACCATAAAAACCAAATTCCAAGATCATTTACCTATAGATCAACTTCCGATTGACTTTTCCAACTAAATCACCAACTTAAGAGACTATGCGTCTCATCTCTCTTCACAATTACTCTGAACCCGCACCAATCAACCTAATGCAACATAAACAAGCCGAACCATACAAGAATGAAGCAGAAATGGGGGAAACGAGGCTAAACTCTCAGAATGACTGGTCGGGTCGTTACACGCGTACTGAGTCACGTGTTCGCGAAGAAGAGAAATGGCTAGGTAGACCTCATATGTTGGTCTACACGTTCGCCAGTGAGGCTTCGTGTTCACGGGGCCCTGGGATCACTGGTCATCACGTCCGCAAGTGGACCCTCACATTCGCGTAAGAGGAATTTGAGAAGCAATATCTTTTGTGCCTAGAGAACGCGAGGCAATTTCCACATCGTGAAGAAGGATTTAACTGGGCGGCAGATTAAAATTCCAAAGTCGAGGATTTATGTCATCTTTCACCATTTGGACTCGAGAGCTAGGATTTAGGCAATATTTTGGGAGATTTTCAGAGGGATTTCTGAGGTAAGAGTTTCTAACTCATTTTTGATTAATTTCCACTAATCTATTTTCGATTTCTTCATCTACTTAGAGACTTGGGGTGGAAAAATTGGGGAAAATTGTAAAAGTTCTTAGATCGAATTTTTGGGTTTTGAAAGGCTAAATGAGTTCATATTTGGATAATTCTTGTATGGTTGGACTCAGTATCGAATGGGTATTCAATTTTTTTAATTTTTGGTTAGGTTTCGAAACGTGGGCCCGGGTCGACTTATTGGGGCAAGTTTTCCAATTCTTGCTAAAATCATAATCTCATTATTTAAGATTAAATTCTTATAGTTATATTTATAGTATGTAATTGTTTTGGCTTGATTTGAGCCATTCGGAGTCGGAAAATTGAGGGAAAGGCCTTCTTATTGATTGATTTAATGTGGTTTGAGGTAAGTGACTTGTCTAACCTTGTGTGGGCGAAATTCCCCTTAGAATTTTGTATTGTTATGATATTTTGCAATATGTGAAGGCTATGTAGGTAAGGTGACCAGTGCATACTCGAGCTAAATGTTGAAAATTCGTTTTTTCTAAGTAGTTTCCTTTTATTTCCTTGATTAATTTACTCTAGCTTGTGAAGTTATCATGTTTAAGCCAAATTTCACATGTCTATGTGTCTTATCTCTTATTTGAAATTTGTACAACATGCTTAGTTGAATTACCTGCTTCCTTGATTCCGTATTCATTATTTGATTGTGGGATTCTTTGCTTGAAATATCATTGTATTAATTGTTATGCTTTGTTTTTCACGATTATTGTTGAGGTGATTGTTTGGTTGTGGCATGAGGTTTCTGTCGTGCGAATTGTTATTGTGGCACGAGGTTTCTATGGGTGGTATAGGAAAGATTGTGAGATATTTACTTTTGGGACTACAAGGCGGTACCTCGGGAGTGCCCTTGTTGATTTCCTCTATTTGTTGCATTGTTTGTTGTTGTTGTTCCTTAACTTGTAAGATTCTTGCTTCCTTGTCATTTTAATATATCATTATATTTTATGCCTTGTTTCTTATTATTCCCAGTAAGGCCCTGACCTGACCTCGTCATTACTCTGCCGAGGTTAGGCTTGGCACTTACTAGGTACCGCTGTGGTGTACTCATACTACGGTTCTGCACATGTTTTGTGCAGATCTAGGTACATCCTATCAGCCTCGATATTAGAGTGTTGTGGTGCTTCTTGGAGACTTCAAGCTACACCTTCCCGCATCCGCAGGCCTCGGAGTCCTCTTTTATCCCGTCTTGAACTTTTTTCTTTATGTTTTGATAGAGAGTGATGTTTAAGATATTTGCAACATTGTATCTAGAGCTTGTGACTTATATCTACCGGGTTTTGGGAGTTTCATATACTTTGATTTGCAATTTTATTTATTACCCTTATTGATATTTTGGGTTTTAGCTTAATATTTCAGTTATTCTACATGCTTGTTAGGCTTACCTAGCATTAGAAACTAGGTGCCATCACGACATCCTTCGGAGGGAAATTGGGGTCGTGACAAGTTGGTATCAGAACTCTAGGTTCATAGGTGTTATGAGTCATGTTATGAGTCACAAGTAGGTTTAGTACAGTCTCGCGGATCGGTATGGAGATAACTATACTAATTTTTGGGAGGCTATGAAACTCTTAGGAAAAGCTTCACTTCTTTGATTCTTTATCATGCGAAATCTTTGACTTCATATTCCAAATTTCTGTCTTTCTATTCTCTCACAGATGATGAGGACACACACAGCTGGATCGGATGACAAGGAACCCACGCCTCCTACTAGATCTGCGAGAGGCAAGGGCTGGGGTAGAGGCCGAGGACTCCCCCGTGGTGCAGCCAGATCACCTATACGAGTTGCTATAGATGAGCCACCAGTAGCTCCAGTTTGAAGGCAGGCACCTGAGACGCCTGTTACTACACCAGCCATCTAGGAGACTCTTGCCCAACTTCTAAGGATGTTCAGCACTTTGGCTCAGGCAGTGTTGATACCTTGCTCCTGCCACATCTCAGGCTGGGAGAGGAGTACAAACTCCCTCCACCCGTAACCTAGAGCAGCGGGTCCAAGTCGACCAGGTTCCAGAGGTCATATTAGTGCATCCAATAGCTGCAGTTCAGCCCGAGGCTAGGGTAGCATTTTCTGAGGAGGAGGAGCTCAGGCTCGAGAGGTACAAGAAGTACGACCCTCCTACTTTCAATCGCTTGATGTCAGAGAATGACATGGTTTTCTTGTGGAGTGCCACCGTATCTTCCGTACTATAGGTATTACGGATTCTAGTGGGGTTGCTTTCATTACGTTTCAGCATAGAGGAGCAGCCTATCAGTGGTGGCGAGCATATGAGTTGGGTAGTCCGACCAAGGAAGCTTCACTCACTTGGACTCAGTTCTCAGATATGTTCCGTAGAGTCTCAAGGATGCATGGCGCTCAGAGTTTGAGAAGTTGTGCTAGGGTTCTATGACCATGTCAGAGTATGAAGTCCGGATCAGTGATTTGGCTAGGCATGTAACAGCCTTGGTTTCTATTGTTCGACTGCGGGTTTGTCGATTTATTGAGGGGCTCAACCCCAGTACCAGATTTAGCATGGCTGAAGAGTTGGATGGACATTGTATACCAGCAGGTATTGCATACCAATAGTTAGTGGGGATTGATAAGAGATTGGAGGGTATGATGACTCAGGGGTAAATGGGGGAAAGATTCCAAGAGGTCTCGAGAGTCCGACACTTATAATGGTACTCGTGCCCCACTTGCATCTCGTCGGGGTAAGGTCTGTGTTGACACTCGTCATATGATGAGGAATTTTCCTAGACTTAGGAGAGGTTCACCTCCATAGACTACTCAAGCTCTATGTGCTTCACCAGGTCCTCAGGCTATGATTACAACACCAGCTACCACTCCACATGCACAGCCAGCTCGAGGTGGAGGTCGGGCAGGTAGAGGCCCTCCTAGAGGGGAGGCCAGGCCAGATATTATGCTCTTCCTACTCGGATGGAGGCAGGTGCATCCGAATCTGTCATCACAGGTATTGTTCTGGTCTGTCATAGAGACACATCAGTTTTATTTGATCCAGGCTCCACTTGTTCCTATATGTCATCTTATTTTACTCCATATTTGGGTGTATCCCGTGATTCTTTGAGTTCTCTTGTCTATGTGTCTATGCCCGTGGGAGACTTTATTGTTGTTGGTCGTGTGTATCAGTTGTGTTTGGTTGTTCTTAGTGGTATTGAGACCAGAGCCGATTTATTATTGCTCGGTATGGTGGATTTGATGTTATTTTAGGGATGGACTGGTTGTCTCCCTATCATGTTATCCTTGATTGGCACGCCAAAACGGTGACATTGGCTATGCCATGTCTACCGCGGTTAGAGTGGAGAGGTACTTTAGATTATGTTCCTAGTAGGGTTGCTTCATTTCTAAAGGCTCGACAGATGGTTGAGAAGGGGTGTGATGCGTATTTGGCATATGTCAGGGATGTTAGTGTTGATACTCCTACCGTCGATGTCACGACCCAAAATCCCTAAGGTCGTGATGGCGCCGGACACAAGGTCAGGAAAGACAAAATATTAATTAATTGAAATAACTTTCCAGTTTTAACATTTTCGAAATCGTTACCTTTTCTTGCATTTCATAATCAAATAAATAAATTTTAGTAAACTTAAATACGACAGCACATCAATTCAGTTTAATGAAATAAATCCTAACACGTCCCCAGAACCCTATGTCATAAGTACATGAGCAATTTCTAAGAATTTTACTGATATTATAAAGCCTGTCCAAAATACGACTGGACCAGGAAATTAAAATGAAACAGATACAGTACGAAGGTGACTCTGTCAGCTGCGGATCGCCTCCGGAAGATACAGCTCGCCTAAGTCTCCGAATCCTCCACATTGCTATGAAAGTACCTGTGCAATAAAATACACATCAAGTGCAGCATGAGTACAAAAACAACGTGTACTCAGTAAGTCACCCGCCTAACCTTAGAGAGGTAGTGACGAGAGGTCAAATTAGACACTTACTAGGGTCCGACAATATAATATATGACAGAATATGATGAAATACAATAGACATGTAAGACAGTGAGCAACGAGTACATATCAAGTACAGAAATCCAGGTAATCACCGAGAATAAACAACAATGTACACTTCCCTTTTTCCCAAATACATGTCAAGCCAATACCAATAAAATAGTACCAAATAGTCATGCGCACACAAGGGTAAGACAACCGGCCAGGGTCATAAGATAGTCAACCTCTCTATGCACTGTCAAAGGATCAATCGGCCCATCCCAAAAGTGCATATCTCAACCTCTCTACGCACTGCCGAAGGATCGATCGGCTCGTCCCAAAAGTGCGGCTCTCAATCTCTCTATGCACTGCCGAAGGATCGATCAGCCCGTCCCAAAAGTGCATCTCTCAATCTCTCTACACACTCTCGAAGGATCGATCGGCCCGTCCCAACATTGTGGCTCTCAATATAATAATCCCTTATGTGCACTGTCGAGGGATCGACTGGCCCGTCCCAAAAGTGCACCTCTCGCGAATCACTCAAGCGACTCAGGCACCCAAAGTTACACATATCCACATAATAAATTCGTATTTTATCAAGAAAACCGTTTTTCTCAGAAAAATGGTAAAGTATTTATTAAAAAACATGAAATATAGGTTTTGAAATCTTTGTTTTTGAAACTCATTTTTCCAATTTAGTAACACTCCATAATACAACCCAGTCTAGGTACACATATATATATTCACAACGGAAACAATTCTCTTTTTTAGAAGGTTAAAGATATGAACTCTAGTTGTCTTTTAAACTTTCAATCACGTTTTTGGTCATATTAGCAGTTTAATATTACAGGCAGGGTTACAGGTACACACATAAAGCATGCTAGTGGGTCCTAGGCTACCCGGACATGGCATAATAGTAGCTACACACGGACTACCGTCACCTCGTGCGTACGTAGCCCCCCACAAATAATATCATATATTCATTTAGTTCACCTATGGGGACATTTCCCCCTCACAAAGTTAGAAAGTAGACTTGCTTCGCTCCGAAATTCTATAAACGGCCTCCAAGCCTTCCCGACGACTCCAATTGATGCACAACGCTCCAAAACTTTGATGCTTGATGAAATCCCCCTTGAAATGCTCTCCAAAATCATCCAAGCCAAAATGAAAGAAAATGAAAGAAATGGTTAAAATTCGTGTTTAAAGAATCTGCCCATGCTTCATCGAGTTGTACCTTGCACTTGCATTGTGCAGGTTGTATATCTTATTATAATTTTTCCTTGTTGAACACCTTCAATTGAAACACCCATAACTTCTTCTAGAAATATTCAAATAACAAACGGTTTGAAGATTTAGAAACTATACTTGAAGATCTTTAATTTGATAGGTTCTACACCATATAAATATTTATATATCCCGAGATATGAGCTTCTAAAGTTGGCTACATGCATCAGAGAATTCTGGCGAAACTGCTCCACCAGCCATCTTCAGTCGGTCATAACGTTTTGCAAAAACTCCAAATGACAAATGGTTTAATGTTCTGAAAACTAGACTTCACGATCTAAAACTTTCATGTTTTGAAAATTTTAATATTACTTATAGATTCTTATATATATGCTTCCAAAGTTAGCTCGTCGATGCATAAATTGCTGTCCAAAAGTGCAGCAGAAATTTCTGCAATTTTTCCTTCTTTTTCTTTTCCGAAATTCATTCCGTTAACCTTCCGAAATCCACCTGAGGCCCTCGGGAACTTAACCAATTATACCAACATGTCCCAAAACATGATAGGAACTCGCTCGAGGCCTCAAATCACATTAAACAACGTCGAAATCATGAATCGCACTCCAATTCAAGCTTTATGAACTTTGAAATTTCAAACTTCTACATTTGATGCTGAAACCTATCAAATCACGTGCGATTGACCCCAAATTTTGCACACAAGTCATATTCGGCATTACGGACCTGCTCCAACTTTCGGAATCGGAATCCGACCCCGATATCAAAAAGTCAAACTCTCGGTCAAACTTCTCAAAAACCTTCAAATTTCTATCTTTAGCCAAATGACTTCAAAATGACCTCCGGACATCCGAATTCACTTTCGATCGCGCTCCCAACTCCAGAATCACCATACAAAAATATTTCCAGACTTAGAATCCCAAACGGACATTAATATCATTGAAATTCGCTTCAAGCTAAACTTAGGAAATTTATTCAAAAATTCTGACTTCCACAATATACACCGAAACGCTCTCGGGTTATCCAAATCCCAATCCGGACATACGCCCAAGTCTGAAATCATCATACAAACTTACTAAAACCTTCAGATCCTGATTTCGAGGTTGTTTACTCAAAATTCCAGTCTTACTCGATTTCTTCAACTTAAGGCTTCTGAAATGAGAATTTTCCTTTCAATTTAACTCCGAACCTCCTGAATTTCAACTCTGACCATACACACAAGTCACAATACCCGAAATGAAGATGTTCATGACTCTCATTTATTGAACAACACGCTGGATCTCAAAACGACCGGTCGGATTGTTACATTCGAGTTAGTTACGGTAGTGAGGGATTAAACAGATGTATTCCCGGCGGATCTTCCAAGTATGCCTCCCGATAGAGATATTGACTTTGTTTTTAATTTGTTATCGGGCACTTAACCCATTTATATTCCACCCTATCATATGGCCCCAGCAGACTTGAAAGAGTTAAAGGAACAAGAGTTTCTTGATAATGGATTCATTCGGCCCAGTGTGTCGCCTTGGGGTGCTCCAGTCTTATTTTGTAAAGAAGAAGGATGGTTCTATGCGAATGTTTATTGATTATCACCAATTGAATAAGGTTACAACAGAGAACAAGTATCCATTGCCACGTATTGATGACCTATTTGATCAGCTTCAGGGTTCCAGAGTGTTCTCTATGATCGACTTGCATTTAGGCTATCATCAGTTGAAGATTCGAGAGCCAGATATCCCAAAGACTACCTTCAAGAATCAGTATGGTCATTATGAGTCCTTTCTGATGTATTTTGGGCTGACCAACGCCCCTACAACATTCGTGCACTTGATAACAATGTATTTGAGCCCTATCTTGTTTCGTTCATCATTATGTTTATTGGCGACATTATGGTGTACTCTCGGAGCCAGGAGGATCATGAGCAGCACCTGAGGAGTGTGCTTCAGACCTTGAGAGAAAAGAAGTTATATGCAAAATATTTAAAGTGTGAATTATGGCTAGATTCAGTTGCATTTTTGGATCATGTAGTATCAAGTAAGGGGATCAAGGTAGATCCGAAGAAGATCGAAGCAGTGCAGAGTTGGCCCATACCATCCTCAACTACGGAGATCCGGAGTTTTCTTGTCTTGGCGGGGTATTACCGTCGATTTGTAGAGGGTTTGTCATCTATTGCAGCACCTATGACCAGGCTGACCCAGAAGGGTGTTCCATTCAGGTGGACCGAGGACTGTGAGGAGAGCTTTTAAAAGCTCAAGACTGCTTTGACTACAGCCCCAGTATTGGTATTGCCTACTGGTTTGGAGTCCTATACGATGTATTGTGTTGCGTCGCGCATTTGGTCTCAGCGCGATATTGATGTAGGACGGTAGGGTGATTGCTTACGCGTCTAGACAGCTGAAGGTGAATGAGAAGAACTATCATCTCCACGACCTCAAGTTAGTAGTTATTGTTCATGACTTGAAGATCTGGCGACACTACTTGTATGTTGTTCCTTGTAAGGTCTACACCGATCTCCGGAGTCTATAGCATCTGTTCAAACAGAAGGATCTTAACTTGCGGAAGCGGAGGTGGTTGGATTTGCTTAAGGAATATGATATCACCATTCTATATCATCTTTGGAAGGCCAATGTGGTCGATGCCTTGAGTCGCAAGGTGGAGAGTTTGGGCAGTTTAATATATCTATCGGTAGCAGAGAAGCAATTAGCATTGGATGTTCAGGACTTGGCCAACTAGTTGTTAGATTGGATGTCTCTGAGCCGAGCTGGTTTTTGGCTTGTGTGGTTTCTCAGTTTTATCTTTATGATCGTATCAGAGAGCGTCAGTATGATGACCCTCATCTGTTTGTCCTTATGGACACGGTTCAGCACAACGATGTCAAGGAGGTCACTATTGGAGATGATGTTGTATTACGGATGTAGGAAAGGCTATGTGTGCCCAATGTAGATGGATTGCATGAGTTGATACTCCAGAAGTCTCACAGTTTGTGATATTCCATTAATCCAGGTGCCGCAGAGATGTATCGGGACCTTAGGCAGCATTTTTAGTGGAGGAGAATGAAGAAGAACATAATGGAGTATGCAGCTCGGTGCCTAAATGAAGCATGTGAAGTATGAGCATCAACGACTAGGTGAATTTATTTAGAAGATAGAGATTCTAGAGTGGAAATGGGAGCAGATCACTATGGATTTGTTGTTGGGCTCCCACGGACTCAAGGAAGTTCGATGCAGTTTGGGTGATTGTGGATAGATTGACCAAGTCAGCTCATTTCATTTCAGTGGTGACTAATTACTCTTTGGAGCAACTGGCTTAGGTTTATATCCGTGAGATTGTCAGGCTTCATGGCGTGCTGGTATTTATCATCTCTGACAGGGGCACGCAGTTTACGTTGCGGTTCTGGAGAGCCGTACAACATGAGTTGGACACGCGGGTGGAGTTGAGTACAACATTTCACCCTCAAATGGACGGACAGTCTGAGCACACTATTCAAATATTAGAGGATATGCTACGTACGTGCGTGATAGTTTTGGGGGGTTCTTGGGATCTGTTCTTGCCACTTGCAAAGTTTGCCTACAATAACAGTTATCAATCGAGCATTCAGAAGGCCCCGTATGAGGCTTTGTATGGTAGGTAGTGTCGGTCTTCAGTGGGTTGGTTTGAGTCGGGTGAGGCTAGGCTATTGTGTACAGATTTAGTTTAGGATGCTTTAGAAAAGGTTAAATTGAATCAAGATCGACTTCGTACAGCCCAATCCGGACAGAAGAGTTATGCGGATCAAAAGGCTCGCTATGTTGCATTCATGGTTGGGGAGCGGGTCTTGCTCCGGGTTTCTCCTATGAAGGGTGTTATGAGGTTTGTAAAGAAGGGCAAGTTAAGCCTTAGGTATATCGGGCCTTTTGAGATTCTTGAGAGGATTGGAGAGGTGGCCTACAGACTTACACTACCACCTAGTCTAGATGCAGTTCATCTAGTGTTCTATGTTTCAATGCCCCGGAAGTATCACGACGATCCGTCTCATGTGTTAGACTTTAGCTCAGTCTAGTTAGACAATGATCTATCTTATGTTGAGGAGCCGGTGGCCATTATGGCCAGGCAGATTCGAAAGTTGAGGTCAAAGAACATCGCATCAGTGAAGGTTCAATGGAGGGGTCATCCAGTCGAGGAGGAGACTTGGGAGACCGAGCATGATATGTGTAGCCGTTATTTTTCATCTTTTCACCACTTCAGGTATGTCTCTATACTCGTTCGAGGACGAACGCTTATTTTAAGAGGGAGAGGATGTAACGACCTGGCTGGTCGTTTTGAGAGTATGAGCCCCAATCCCCTATTTATTTCCCCCTCTTTTTCATTTTGTGGTTACTTGACTTGTTGGGGTGCTTGATGTCGTGTTGGAAAGAGTTTCAGAGAGAAATGGGACACATAGTCGCTCAATTGGAAGTCTAAGTCGTAGGAGTTAACCATAGTTTGACTTGCACAAAGACGAATCCAGAATGGAGTTTTGTTTGTTCCAATAGCTCCATGTGGTGATTTTGGTCTTAGGAGCACGTTCAGATGTTTATTTAGAGGTTCGTAGGTCATTTCAGAATTAATTGGTGAAAGTTGGAAAGTTGAAAGAGTTTTCGTAAGTTTGACTGGGAGTGGACTTTTTGATATCTGGTTAGATTCTAATTTCGGAAGTTGTGAGTAGGTCCGTAATGTTACATGTGACTTGTGTGCAAAATTTGAGGTCAATCAGATGTGATCTGATAAGTTTCGGCATCAGATGTAGAAGTTAGGAGTTCAAAAGTTCATTAGGCTTGAATCGATGCGCAATTCGTGATTTTTTCGTTGTTTGAAGTTATTTCAAGGCTCGACTAAGTTTGTATGATATTTTAGGACATGTTGGTATAATTGGATGTGGTCCCGGGGGCCTCAGTGTGATTCGGACCATGTTCGGTGCATTTTGAAACATTATGATTGCTGAAATCTGGTGCTTCTGGTTTCCTTCTACGCGTTTGCGAAGGTGTCCACGTTCACATAGAGTCTTTAGAGATGGCTGAAATTTTACCCTTCACGTTCGCGAAGATGGCCACGCATTCGCGAAGGGGTCAGGTCTTGGTGCCATGCGATCACATACTGGGTCTCGCGTTCGCGAAGAAGAGAAACGGCTGGGTGGAGCTCACGCATTGGCCTACGCGTTTACGAGTGAGGCTTCGCGTTCGCAAGGCCCTGGGATCACTTGGCGTCCGTGAGTGGACCCTCGTGTTCGTGTAAGTGGAATTTGGGCAGTAACATTTTTTGTGTACGAATGCGAGGCAATTTCCACGCGAAGAAGGATTTAACTGGGCAGCGGATTAAAATTCCAAAATGAGGGTTTATGTCATTTTTCATCATTTGGACTTGAGAGCTCGGATTTAGGCGATATTTTGGGAGATTTTCATAGGGATTTTTGGGGTAAGAGTTCCTAACTCATTTTTTATTAATTTGCACTACTCTATCTTCGATTTCTTCATCTAACTAGAGATTTGAGGTGGAAAAATTGGGAAAAATTTGTAAAAGTTCTTAAATCGAATCATTGTTTTAACAAACTGTCATGATAGCTCGTAATAACCGTTGCAATAGTCTTAACA
Source organism: Nicotiana paniculata (assembly GCA_005239505.1). NCBI lineage: Eukaryota > Viridiplantae > Streptophyta > Magnoliopsida > Solanales > Solanaceae > Nicotiana > Nicotiana paniculata. The sequence continues at coordinate 36,227 of ML313393.1, forward strand.
AACTGTCGCAATAGCTCGTAATAACCGTTGCAATATATCATATAAATCATTGTTTTATCATAACAACCGTTGCAATAGCCTCAACAATTGTTGCATGAAGTGATATTGCAACATGTTCTCAACTGATCCATTATACTAAATAACAGTTACAATAGATGAGCCTATGTAACGGTCCAAAACTCTTGCAATAGAAGTCCTACCGCAACGATTGTAGAGTCGTTGCAATAGACTTATTGGCACGCATCGTTGCACAGGTCTATGGCAACGGTTTTGCAACCGTTACAATAGGTCTTTTTCTAGTAGCCACGCATTCAAATACCAAGATACATATTTTGTCTCTTTTGAGCTTCTAAGTCGTTAATAATTTAAATATAATTTTTCATCTTTTCTATATTATAATCAAATCACTATTATATCTTCCATAACATTAATTTCACTCTTATTGTATAATTATTGCTCGAAATATTTTCAGCATGACATTTAATAAGTTCTAGCAAAATATTTTAAAACATAATTTTTGTTCTATCAAGCGATCCAATTAGTTGCTCGACCTTAACCACCTATTGAATAACTACTAATTTCTATTTGCACGTGTTTTTTTATTTATTAAAAGGAGATGATGAAGTCTTTACATTAAGCCAAGTGGCAACATCACAATAAACCACTTAATAATTCCGGACAAAGTTAGTTAATAGTTAGCTTTTTTGAATTTAAATTTTGAAAAAATTAAATTGTTCATTATGTGTTGTTAATAATTAGTTATTCTTTCTGAATTTGAATTTAAATATACTTAACTTTTTTTTTTACAGAGGAGAAATTTTTTATATACTGAAAATTATTTATTCTGAAAGCTATTCGATTTTAAATTGGGAAGTTTGCAACACATAATATAACTTCATATATTATATTAGAATTATGATAGTGAAGCATGAGGTCAAGCCAAGTGTCATATATTGAAAATATTATTTCGCACTTTAAAGGCAAAAGTTAACTAGATTTTATGACAAAATATATCTAAACTTTTATAATGCTAAGAGTGTATTTGAAATTGAAAGCTAAAATACACAATTTTTGATATTCTTATTAGATTATATCATTTCGAGATTTTAATTGATAAAAAAAAATATTTGAATTGAGATAAGGCTTACAAATTCGAATCGAGAAGCAATTATTTGAATTAATTTTAAAAAAAAAATATATTCTTCTCTCTTCCCCAATTTTTATTGGTCTCGCGGGTCATTATCAATTCATACAAAATAAAAGATATATAATAATGAAATAATTACAATTAACATAGTAAAAAATGTAAAAATCAAAACTTTATATTGAAAATAAAATAGAAGAAAAGTTTAATTGCTAATTATATATAATGTAGTAAAATTTATTAAAAATATTGATTTATTTTATAAAAAATAATAAAAGGACATATACTTTTGACGAAGTGTATTAACTAGAAATTATTTCAGTTAGATTATAGATAAAATACTAAATATAAGAAATAAAAGAAAGTAAGTATATAATACTCAATATATTATTGAAAAATGTAAACAATCAAAGAATTAAAAAACTTGAAAGTTATCTATATATCATGAAAAGAAGAGAAAAAATCATTCACATTAAGTTAAGTGACAGACTCACACTAAATCACTTGATAATTTAGGACAAAATTAATTAAGTCACGTCAATTTAGGACAAAGCCAAATGGCAACCTCATGGCAATTTTCCTAAAAGCAGCAGTTGATCATGTCTGCCTAACTTTTGCCCCGCACATTGTATTAAATGACTCCGTTCTGTAACATATTGCTAAAAAATAGGCATTGTTTGGCTTATTCGTCGACAATAACAACAACTACCATCCAGTATAATTCCATAAGTGGAGTCTGGAGATGATAAAATGTATGTAACCTTATCCCTATCTTGGGAAGATAGACAGACTGATAGACCCTCGGTTAAAGAAGGTGAAAGAAACCTTGATAGCAAGTAATGACAAGATAAATAATTAGAAAACTAAATTGAAGATAGCAACAGAGAATATGAAAAGGGGAACCGATAACAAGTAATAGCAAGATAACATATTTAGAAAACTAATTCCAAGGCAGCAAACGAGACTATGAACGAAGTACTGCTAGCAAACTATGAAATTACTGATGGCAAGTTACAACGGAACAAGACACGTGAATATAGAAAACTAAGGAAAAAAGGGTATCGTACTAGCACCACAAAGGGAAACGCACGACTACCTACGAACCTTCTACCCTAATCTTCAACCTCCGCACCCTTCTATCTAGGGTCATGTTCTCTGTTAGCTCAAGTTGCGCCATGTCCCGCCTGATCACCTTTCCCTAAGACTTCTTTGGCCTACCTCTACCCCTCCTCTCACCTCCCAAGGCCAACCTCTCACATCTCCTGACAGGGGCATCTGTGCTTCTCCTCTTAACTTGCCCGAACCATCTCAACCTTGCCTCACGTATTTTTGCCTCCATAGGGGGCCACTCCCACCTTGTCCTGAATAACTTCATTCCTAATTCTATCCAACCTAGTATGCCTACACATCCATCTCAACATCCTCATTTCCTCTACTTTCATCTGCTGGACATGAGAGTTTTTGACTGGCCAACACTCTACCTCATATAACATAGTCGGTCTAACCACTACCTTGTAGAACTTACCCTTAACTCTCAATGGCACATTCTTATCACACAAGCAATCGGAAGCGAGCCTCCACTTCATCCACCCTGATCCGATATGGTGTGTGACATCCTCATCTATCTCCCCATCCTTCTGAATTATAGATCCCAGATACTAGAAACTCTCTCTCTCCTGGAAATGACTTGTGTATCGAGTCTCACCTCCCCGACTGCCTCCTAGGTAGCACCGCTGAACTTGCACTCCAAGTATTCTGTCTTGGTCCTGCTCAACTTGAAACCCTTAGACTCTAGGATCTGTCTCCAGACCTCCAGCCTCTCGTTAACGCCACCTAGCATCTCATCGATCAGGACTATGTCATCCGCAAATAACAAGCACCAAGGCACCTCCCCTTGAATGTGACGCGCCAAAGAATCCATCACCAGGGAAAACAAAAACGGGCTAAGTGCTTATCCCAGATGCAACCCTATCTCAACCGAAAAGTAATCAGAGTCTCCTCCTGCTGTCCTAACTCATGTCTTACACTACTAGAAATCCGAAAAAAAGCGACCACAAAAAGCGACCAAAGTTGGTCGCTTATTGGCCAAAAAGCGACCAAATAGCGACCAAAATGGGCTGGTCGATATTAAGTTGGCCCCTTTACCTTAGGGACCAAAGTTGGTCGCTAATTAGCGACCAACGTTGGTCTCTAAGGTAAAAGGACCAAATATTCTTGTAAAGAAAGCAACGACCAATGTTGGTCTCTATATTATTTTAATAAAATAAATTTGGCGACCAACATTGGTCTCCACATGTAAATTACGTTTTTTTATTTATTATTAATCATAAAAAGCGACCAACTTTAGTCTGTAAAGAAAATATTGTATTTTAAAATCTGGAAAATAGAGACCAAAGTTGGTCGCTTTATTATTAATTTTTATATTTTTTTAAAAAAATAAGCGACCAAAATTGGTCGCCAACTGCAAGAATTAATTTTTTTTAATTATAAGCGACCAACTTTGGTTGGTCGCCATATTTCCAGAAATTTTTTTTTTTTAAATTGAATAGCGACCAAATTTGGTCGCTTTTTTGAGAAATCTGGGTTAAATGGCGACCAAGGTTGGTTGCTATTGCTCAGAAAATTATTTTTTTAAAGTAAAAAGCGACCAACTAGAAACCAAAGTTGGTTGCTTTTCTTGGTATATTTTTGGCCGAAACTGCCTATTTTGGCAGCTACACCACCTGCCAGCTTACCAAAAATCCTTAACATGCATTTTATGCCACCAACCACAACAACAACAACAACAATTAAAAGAAACAAAGTATAAAGTTCAATAGAACTAACACATTAAGCTAACAAAACTAAGTTAACGCTTATTACAAGCCCATTCGAAAACTAGTTCTATTGTCTAGTTCAAAGTAAATAAAGTACTCAAGGAGTGTTCTTCAGCATCCTCGTCCGAAAGTTGGATTGTCTCGCCCGATTCATTAGGTGGTTAACTGCGTATGCTTCCCCCACATCAGCTGTAAAGCGAACCTATAAGAAAAATTATATTGAATTAGTATTTCAAAATTTATATAAAAGTAAATCAAAATACTTAATGAAAAGTAAAAAACTTACATGTATAGTCGAGGCTCGACCCTCGACCCACCTTTCTGAATCAGTCTCTTTGTTCTTATTTACAATACGAGTTTCATTGAATAGCTCATCTTGCTTCATTGGCATAATAAAGCTGTCTGGTGGCTTTGGTGATTATACTCGTGGTACTATTACTGGGAATGAACTTGGGTACAGAGAATAACTTGGATACAGTACCTGACATGGTGTGTCTTTGATCAATTGTTGTTCCCATTAGCGACAATGATGATGAGAAGGCAACGCCATGTGTTTCAAATAGTGATGGTGTAGGTAGGATTTAACATTTCCTAAGTAGATAAAAGAGGTTACAGAGGAATTCTCTACTTCATTTTGCAAGAGGAAAAGAAGTTTGATTGATAGTGACAAGGTTGATGGTGATGGAATGTTTTCCATTGGTCGTGGCAGTTCCCATAAAACGGGGATCATAAGACTCTATGATGACAAAGACGAAAGGAAATTTTATTTTCAACTTTCTTCAAAGTCTGATCCGTACAAGCTTAATGGGATTGGTGATATATTTCTGCGGGTTCAGACAATATTTGACTGACAAAAGTATGGAAATGCTAATAAAAAGAATTAAAGGTAAAACGTTTTTCTTAGTAGAGAAGGACGTTGAACTCTGCATGACATGAAGCATCCTACTCTTCCAAGAAAAATGTTTCACCTTTAATTCTTTTTATTAGCATTTGTATACTTTTGTCACTCAAATCATTGTCTGAATCTGAATAAATATCACAAATTCCATTAAACTTTTACAGATCAGACTTGGAAGAAAGTTGAGAATAAAACTTCCCTTCGTCTTTGTCATCATAGAGTCTTATGATCCCCGTTTTATGAGAACTGCCAGGACCAACGGAACACATTCCATCACCATCAACCTTGTCACTCTCAATTAAACTTCTTTTCCTCTTGGAAAATGAAGTTGAGAATTCCTCTATAACCTCTTCTTTTATCTACTTTGGAAATGTTAAACTCCTACCGACACCATCACTAATTGAAACACATGCCATTGCCTTCTCATCATCATTGTCGCTAATGAGAAGAACAATTAAAGGCACACTCTGCCAGGTACCGTGTCTTAGTTATTCTTGGTGGAAGTTCCATTGCATGTCTAATAAAATCATCAACCCCTTCTACAAAATCCTCCCGCAATCTAAAATTCCAATACATAAACCAAAATTTTAATTCATATCCTAAAGGTCCAACGCATATCCACAAAAGTTCAACTCATATCCTAAAATTTCAATTATAAATTAAAATTTCAATACATAAACCAAAATTTCAATTCATATCCTAAAGGTTCAACTTATATCCACAAAAGTTCAACTCATATCCTAAAATTTCAATTTATAAATTAAAATTCCAATACAAAAACCAAAATTTCAATTCATATCCTAAAGGTTCAACTTATATCCATAAAATTTCAAGTCATATCCTAAAATTTAAATTTATAAACTAAAATTCCAATACATAAACAAAAATTTCAATTCATATCCTAAAGGTTCAACTTATACTCACAAAAGTTCAACTCATATCCTAAAATTTTAATTTATAAACTAAAATTCCAATACATAAACCAAAATTTCAATTTATATCCTAAAGGCTCAACTCATATCCACAAAAGTTCAACTCATATCCTAAAATTTCAATTTATAAACTAAAATTCCAATACATAAACCAAAATTTCAATTTATATCCTAAAGGCTCAACTCATATCCACAAAAGTTCAACTCATATCCTAAAATTTCAATTTATAAACTAAAATTCCAATACATAAACCAAAATTTCAATTCATATCTTAAACGTTCAACTCATATCCAAAAAAGTTCAACTCATATCCTAAAATTGTAATTTATAAACTAAAATTCCAATACATAAACCAAAATTTCAATTCATATCCTAAAGGTTCAATTCGTACCCTAAAGTTTGAAGTCATATCCTAAAATTTCAATTTATAAACTAAAATTCCAATACATAAACCAAAATTTCAATTCATATCCTAAAGGTTCAACCCATATCCACAAAAGTTCAACTAATATCCTAAAATTTCAATTTATAAACTAAAATTCCGATACATAAACCAAAATTTCAATTCATATCCTAAAGGTTCTATTCATATCCTAATGGTTCAAGTCATATCCTAAAATTTTAATTTATAATCTAAAATTCCAATACATAAACCAAAATTTCAATTCATATCTTAAAGGTTCAACTCATATCCACAAAAGTTCAACTCATATCCTAAAATTTCAATTTATAAACTAAAATTCCAATTCATAAACCAAAATTTCAATTCATATCCTAAAGGTTCAATTCGTACCCTAAAGTTTCAAGTCATATCCTAAAATTTCAATTTATAATCTAAAATTCCAATACATAAACCAAAATTTCAATTCATATCCTAAAGGTTCAACTCATATCCACAAAAGTTCAACTCATATCCTAAAATTTTAATTTATAATCTAAAATTCCAATACATAAACCAAATTTTCAATTCATATCCTAAAGGTTCAACTCATATCCACAAAAGTTCAACTCATATCCTAAAATTTCAATTTATAAACAAAAATTCTAATACATAAACCAAAATTTCAATTCATATCCTAAAGGTTCAACTCATATCCACAAAAGTTCAACTCATATCCTAAAATTTCAATTTATAAACAAAAATTCTAATACATAAACCAAAATTTCAATTCATATCCTAAAGGTTCAACTCATATCCACAAAAGTTCAACTCATATCCTAAAATTTCAATTTATAAACTAAAATTCCAATACATAAACTAAAATTTTAATTCATATCCTAAATGTTTAACTCATATCAACAAAAGTTCAACTCATATCGTAAAATTTCAATTTATAAACTAAAATTCCAATACATAAACCAAAATTTCAATTCATATCTTAAAGGTTCAACTAGTATCCACAAAAGTTCAACTCACATCCTAAAATTTCAATTTATAAACTAAAATTCCAGTACATAAACCAAAATTTCAATTCATATCCTAAAGGTTGAATTCATATCCTAAAGGTTCAAGTCATATCCTAAAATTTCAATTTATAATCTAAAATTCCAATACGTAAACCAAAATTTCAATTCATATCCTCATATCCACAAAAGTTCAACTCATATCCTAAAATTTCAATTAATAATCTAAAATTCCAATACATAAACCAAAATTTCAATTCATATCCTAAAGGTTCAACTCATATCCACAAAAGTTCAACTCATATCCTAAAATTTCAATTTATAAACTAAAATTCCAATACATAAACCAAAATTTCAATTCATATCCTAAAGGTTCAATTCATATCCTAAAGGTTCAATTCATATCCTAAAATTTCAATTTATAATCTAAAATTCCATACCCTAAAAATTCGATTCACAAGAACAAATCATAAACCCTAGATTTGAATTAGTAGTGTTTAGGGTTTCTTCTCTTCAAACTATTTCTTCCCCAAATTAGTAGGTAAAACTAAATATTTTAGCTACTAACAATTATCATAGATTTAATTTAGCTAAGAACAATTAATTTTTACAAANTTAACAAATATAATAGATTTAATTTAGCTAAGAACATTTAATTTTTTACAAATCAAACTAGAAGAAATAAACAAAAATCAGTGTATTTCGAAAAAAATAAGGAAAGGAGAGAGAAACCTACCAGAGCAGTGGAGGACACCAGCGGTGGAGCTACTGCCGTCGATGGCGCCACTGCTGCTGGGAGTCGGAGGGGGGGGGGGGGTT
>ML313394.1:0-28068 GCA_005239505.1 Nicotiana paniculata
GGCCATTCCTGGGGTTTGTAATTGACAAGAAATTCATATTTACCCAGACAGCTTAATGAGCCAACTGGAGGATCTTTAGTTTCATATTTGGCTCGAAATGACCCCGTTTTGAAGCATTTGGGGCTTATTTTGAAGGAAAAAATCTGATGATTTAGAGAGAAGTGAGAGTATCTTAGGGAGAGAAGGAGATGACCTAGAAATTTTAATCATCAATCCTTCCCTAATCTTGAAGATTCAAGGGAATCACTCACTAGGACACCATCTACCTGGGTAAGTCCTTCTTTTATGTTTTCATGCAAGAAGTTATGGGTCTAAGTGTGTTGTGGGGTTGGATATAGGCCATGCATGTGCCGATAGGAAGTAGTATGTGGGCTGTTGAACTAGTTCGGGTAGTTTCTTGTTGGAATTGGTTGAAGGAGGAAGAGATTATCATTGTAGAGCTATATAGTCAATTTTGTGTTGTAGGTGTTTGACGAAATTCTCAAGAGAGTTATATCATGAGAATCCTTCTAATTATTATCCGATTTTCGCTATTTTCCTAGATTGATATTTCTAGAAGTGTTGGGATGTTTTTGTAACCTAAGTAAATCTCAAGGAGGTATGTTGGCTAAACTTCTCTCTTAGAATCGAATTCCNCTTGGAAAGAAAACCCAATGTGCTTAAGACTCATATTTCTCATATAAATATCAAATTTCTATTACCAAATGCCCTTATTGTTGATACACTTTGACGGTGTTTGGAAGTGAAAGAAGTGAGAGCGAGATACGAAATGTGGCCGTGGTTGTTGTAACTAGAGCGTATGATTTGAATTTGTGTTTCAATCATAAATCACCGTGATCTCCTTTATAAGAGTTTCCAATATGTTTCGAGTTCTTATTTACCCATGAGTTGAAACTGTGCATTGTCCTTTTTAGAGAAGTATTTCAAAAAAAGAAGAATTGGTGTATCACTCATTTATGATTTTTAACTTGTGTTGCGATAGCAAGTCATTTTGATCCATACTTTGGAAAGAAAACTATTGTATTTAAAGCCTTCATTACTAATGAATTTAAATTTATGGTCTGCAATATTCTATAGGTTGATGTTTGTGATGATGATCCTTGAAAGTAAAGAAATGAAAGCGTGGAATGTAAGATGTGGCCATCGTGCCATGAATGAAGAATTGTATGAATGGAAAAGAGAGCCAATCAAATAATGATGTTGTGAGTGGTTGAAAGTACTAATGAAGCTATCTATGGTGTGAAAGTTTATGAGCTGAATGCATTTTTATTTCTGTTTCCCTTGTGTGCAAAACAAAATGTTTTTTGGGAGTATCATTAGTGAGCCGAGGAAGGGTGGGTTGTAACGGACCACACCCAAACTACACGTGACGGTGTAGGGATGGATTGAGATTGATGTGATGAGATTATTTCCTTTAATTGGGATGGGATTGATGTTAGCCCTGAATTGGAAGTCGACCCACATGGAATATGTGGAGAGGCAGCCTAGCCGATCGGGTGGAGATCGGACGCCATGTCGCGCGTATGGTGGTACCTACTCTTGGTATCACATTTTTGTATCACCATGTCGATCCACATGACCGTGGAGAGATGTCTCAACCGATCGAGATTGTGATCGGACTCCATGCCTCGTGTATGGTGTGATAATTAGAGGCTAATGATCTCCCAACCAAAAATGTTAATTTCTTATTTATAAAAATTATTATGTTTTAACTTGGCATTTGGATATCGTTGGTTGTTACTTGATGCTTTTATAATTATTCCCTTGTTATATTGGCATTCTATTTCGTGAGAGGATATTTAGTTCCACATACTAGTACTATTCCATATGTACTAATGTCCCTTTTGTCGGGGGCACTACATCTTTAATGGATGCAGGTGGTTCGTCAGCGAGCAGTTTCAATCCTCGTTAGCAGTTACCCTCTACCCGGCATGTTTTAGTGAGCCCTATTCTATTCCAGGCCTTATGTCACTTGAGGTTGTACTTTGTGTTTTGAGGTATAGTCGGGGCCTTGTCGCCAGCACTTCTACGCTACTCTTCTGTTGTACTTAGAGGTCCGTAGACAGGTTGTGGTGGTTTTCGATGTTGGGTAATGAACTAGAAGTGTTGGTTTTTGACAAAAATGTTTTCCATCGTAACTATGAACTTGTAATATTTTTGGAAATTGTAAAGCGAATCTCCTTTGAGTAATGGAAAACGAATGTGGAGCACTTTACTTTTATCATGTCTATCTCTTGTTACTGATTCTTGTATTGTTAATGGGTAAGGTTGGGTAGAAGGCATCTAGTAGGCTCGCTTAACCGTGTATCTCGGTTGAGCGCCGGTCACGCTCCCCGAGGTTGGGTTGTGACAGATACCCCTTCACAATTTCACGGTTATAGAGTGTTATGCTCTAGCCGAGTATGGCACTGGGGTGCCAGCCACGCCTTCCCAGGTTTGGGGCGTGACAAACTTGGTGTCAAAGCAATTCTATATTAGTGAATCTATAAGCGGTGTCTAGTAGAGCCTTGTTTATAGATGTGTTATGCACCACATTATATAAACAGGAAGCTACAAGACATTTAGGAGTCCGATACCATTCATTCAATTCCAAACCGTGCTATAGAACTGAGTAATAAGAGTTTGAGTCAGGACTTATGTTTACTAATGGTATATAGAGAGAGAGTTCTTGACGACATGTCCCTGTTTCAAGTCCTATTAGATCATGCATACCAGATGTGAAAAATTTCTTCTTAAGACCCTAAGATGGGAATGTCTAACAAACCCCGTGTATAGCAGGTCATGGAAGTATCTGAAGGTAAACATATAAGTTTCAATAGGTAATAGAGGCAAGGTGAATGAGGATACGTGGTACCCAATTAGTGAAGATTATTAATATTTACAATCCAGGTAGAGAAATATAAGTATTATGAGTTACCTTCAACAATAACAGAGGTATGTACAATTAGAACACCCATCTCAGTCATGTCCTATGGGAGCTAACATATATAGTTTGAGAGAAGGATGAGATATCAGGATCCAACTGGGGTTAGAGTAACCCAAAATGGTAGTTGGATTGTTAGCATTAGCTGACATTTCTAAAAGATATTGCTAATGTGGTAATAGTTCTCCTTGTGGGACACCCAAGTGGTGCACTCTAGAACAGTACAGTCAGATATGAATATTAGAATGCTCAAATATTTCCAAAGATAGGCACCGAAATCCTAGAAGGGATAAATATTTACCTTAGTATGACTCCTGCCCCTAGTAAAAAGAGAATGTTAGGCGGCCCGAGAAGGGCCAATGATATGGAGCAAGGGGATTTAAAAGCGAAGGAATTTTTTTGTTGTAGTTTTTAGAATAAGGTGATAGACAAAAATATTAGTATGACAATAAGAAGAGAGTAATTGAAGCATTGTAATAAGATGTGATAACGGTAAATCAAAATATGAAAGGATGGTAGAGTCTATAGTCAAGTGAAGGAAAAGACAAGAGGAGACACGCCTTGAGACAATAAAAGTATAAGACAAAAAGGTCATATCCTCATTTTGAGAAATGAGTGGGCCCAAGATAAATTATAACAATCGATAGTAATCAAAAGTACAGAGTTGGTATAAGGTCTCATATAGTAAAGCAGTTTACAATGAGAACCTTTGTTTTCCATTGAACACTAAACCTGAAAAGATTAATAAATGTCAATAGAGTAGAGGCTAAGGATAAAATTCCATTCATGGCCAAGGTACTCTTTGGGTCCCTAAAACTTCAAAGATCACAAGGGTCTCAAGGAACCCGAGCAGTTCTTGTGTCAGGGAGAGTAACTAAACCAAGAACTAAACTACCCCTAATACCCCTAACTATTCACACTTACTCTTACCTACTGGTTTAGGTACTAATGAGGTGCACATTGTAAATTCCAATACCATAGTGATAACACTCTACAGGGATATATACATTTCTCACATCAACTGTACATGATATCATCAAAATTATAAGACAACCTATCACATTCTTGTAGCCACAATCCAAACATAAGTACATGATTCATTGTGAATATTTTCAGCATGTTTAGGTATGCTCAAAGAAGTCAGTTTCAAGCACATACAAGGTAAACAACGCTAGCCGATTACTTTAGAAACCTAGACATCTGAATCATACATCTTAGAGTAGAGAAGGTACATGGTTCAAACTTATAGAAGCCCCAGGATCACGACTACATCATCTTAACAACCTTTGTCTAAATTAGCCAAGGACTCACCCATATACTAAACCTTAACTTCTAGCATGTACAGGTTGACAACTTCAACTGAAACTTCTAAAAGGTATCACAGAGATGCAAGTTAGTAGTTCAATTTCATTCTAAGTGAATGAAATGATTATTTCCTTCTAAAATCTCTTAATTTCATACTCATCCTAATTTCATTGGGAAACAAAGCATATTACTACACTCAAACAGAACAGGTAACAACAAGAGGTTCATCTTAGATGCATAAACCAAGCCTAGCTCATTTAGGTGAGCTAGATGAAGTTTTAAGGATAATGAAGGCATTAACATGATCATGAAAGGACAACAAAGTGGTTTAAGAACAAAACGAGTGTCATGACCCCAATTTCCCTCTGTAGGATATCGTGATGGCACCTAGTCTCTATGACTAGGTCAGTCTAGCACCTACTGAATTAATAATTGATTTTAACCAATTAACTTTTAAGCATGAAACAAATATTTCTATAATAAGACAACAACCCCAAGTATAATACAATATCCCAATACCGGTAGTACAAGTCATAAGCTCTATTGAGTTCACTAGAAAATCTCTAAGTACAATTGTTCCGGAATAGAAATAGTGTTACACCCCATGTTTTCGTACGTGAGAGTACGTCATAACTCAGTTGATGTAGGCTCAGAAATGAGATTATATTTCGAAGAATATAAAGTAAGTTAATTTTGTTACCATGGAGATTACAAATATTTAAGATCATGAATATCAAGTACGAAGATGGCTGGGAAGCTTAGAATCTAAACGAAAAATAAGCTTCGTCGAAAGTCAATAAGTTTGGAATGTTATAACATGCACTTTGGGGGTTAGACTAGGGTTATTAGCATGATAAAGAGTGAGGTTATTATGAGTTATTTTATTCTTGTGATAGTCCTGTGTTACGTTTTGAAGTCAAGCGATTTGTGGAATAAAAGTTGGCAAAGGCCATCACAAGTTACATTCATAATGTGCTGAAAATTAGGTCAAATGTAACAAAGATTTTCTACTAATATACATGGAATTACAGGATTAACCACAAATTAAATTGAATATCTACGATTCTAGTTTATAACATATTAAACGGTTCGTCGATACGACATCGGAGTAGATAGATATTCGCGTTTTTGTGAGACTGCACAAGCAGCTTCCAATGGGACCTACTTAGGCGGTGGTCGACCTACTTCACTTTAAAAACGATTTGGAAGACCTTTATTTCTCATTTTATGACCCAACCTCGTACCTACACTCCTCCTAACACTCCTAAACATATACCATAAGGGTTTGAAGTGATTCCAAAGTTATTACACCATATTTCAACATCAAAAGTTAGTTCTAATGACGAACAACATCTCTCTGAGGTTGTGTTGTCATTGAGGATAATTGTGGGATGTGTTTGGATGAAATCTCAAGTTGTTACCACTGGATAAGGTGAGTATAATAGCCTAATAATTGTGCTTAAGCTTTCTTGTATGTTGGTTAAGTTGTTAGGATGATAAACTACAAGATAATACTTGGATTAGATTGAGATGTTGTTGTTCTTGATGGATTGATTCGAAAGTTGCTATAATGGAATTTAAGTGGCTGGAAATTATGGAAAATAAGTTGGATATGATATTTTAGTATGATTATATTGGTTTACATGTCAATATTGTTGAGGAAATTGGTAACAACAAAAGAAATGGCTATAAAGCACTTGGAAGTTATCCACAATGATATTATCTTGTGTTAGGCTACTTTTGGGTAACTTTGAAATTGAGTACAAGGTTGGAAATCCTTTTAAAGGTATTAGTTATTATACTAGATATATTACTAAGTTCAAGAATTAATGATAAAGGGGTAGAAGGGTGCTAAAGGGATTCAATCCGAGCTTGCCGCTCATCGTGATACGTTGATGACTTGTTAAAATATTTTGTACCCTGTTGTTGATGTTGTTCTTATTGTACCGCTCTGGTTGTTATTGTTGGTATATGGTATTGTAGGAGGCCCTTGTTACAGGGGAGATGCTGCCTAAATTTACACAAACAAGCTACTAGTTTAAGTTGCGGACTTAGCCTTTACTTAACACTGATTTTGAATCTCCTTATGTTATGGTAGATTGAGTTGAGTTGTTTGAAGAATTGCTCGGAAGGTATTAAGGACTCGACGGAGTTAAGGTATGTTAAGGCTAACCCTTGTTTCCTTTTTGCATGATCCGTATGATAAAAATGAAACGAGCAAACACGCAACTTTCACAAATGACCCTATTCTTAGATGTACTAGGTTTGCCTTTGTTCTTGATTACCCATGTGTCCTATTATTATATCCTCTGTTCATGGGTATCATATAATACGTAAGTTGAAAAAGTCTATTTTGTGATATTAACCGAAAACATATTGATTTTATGACATCCCGAGAGATCTTATTGACTTACTTCTTATGCATTGCATTCACTTATACATGTACATTGATCCATGACTAGATGACATTATACACACGTATATTATATGTAATATGTGGTATGGGGAAATTTTATGGCATTATATACGCACCACCACCTGATCAGCTGGTATATATTGATGATTTCGCCCACAGATGCCGAGATGATATAATGGGATGCCTTTAGAGGCTTGATGATGTTATGTACGTGTATACCTATGCATGATATGACATTTATACACATATGCATGACATTATAGATGTTTCATGATTCATAGAGCTATTCAAACTTACAGGTTGAGTTCTTTACTCCATGTTTCTTTCATGTCTTACATACTCGGTACGTTATCCGTACTGGCGTCCATTTTTCCTGAGTATGCTATGTTTCATGCTCGCAGGTCACGATATATAGGTTGACAATCGTCCTAATAGGCTATCAGCTTAGCGTAAGGTGTTGATGCACTCCATTTTCTCCGGAGTTGCCTATTTGGTCAATATGCTTTGAACATGTAATAATTTGTATGGCGGGGCCCTGACATGACCTTTATGATTTTTATACACTCTTAAAGGCTTATAGACAAATTTCATATATATGGATACTTTTATGGCCTTGTCGGCCTAGGGATTGAGTGTACAAATGATCATACCGGCCTTATAGACTCGTATGTCATATGTATAAGTTTGTATTCCATGTTGGGTTGTCATATGTCTAGTATTACCTTATGTTTTATTGTGTTTATATCATGATGGCCCTTTTGGCCCATTTAACCATGATGGTGTCTTAATAAAGATATGTTACATTGGTACTCGGTTGTGAAAGGCACTGGGTGCCCTTCGCGACCCTGCGATTTGGGTCGTGACAGAAGTGGTATCAGAGCAGTTCTGTCCTAGGTAGTCTACAAGTTGTGTCTAGTAGCGTCTTGTTTATGGGTGTGTTCCACATTTATAGGCTGGAGGCTACAGGGAATTTAAGACTGTCACTCTGTCTTCTTACTCTAGATTGTGTGGTAGAACTCAGTTGTAATAATTCAAACTCCTAAATTATACTTTATTCGTAATACAACGAAACCTACATCCAAAAAGAAAGTTGGTAAGATAATTAATGTGGTTGTGGAAGAGTTGAGTCAGAGGAACTCAATTATGCATCATGCTTATGATGAGTAAATGTGAGGTCTGCAGTAGATCATATGTGTACTAAGACGTGTAAATTTTTTGATAAGGATCCCTAAGGTATGAATATCTATCCACCGATATGGTAAAAAGCAATAAGAGAATCAGAAGGTAGATACAAGTTTCAACAAGTAAAAGAAGTAAGGTGAAGAAGGGTACGAGGTACCCAGTTAGTGAAGATTATCAGTATTTACAATTCAGGCAGAGAAATATAAGCTTTCTGAGTTACTTTCAACAGTAATATAGATATATACAATTGGCCACACCTATCTCAGTTATGCCCTATGGGAGCTAACAAAAATAGTTTAAGAGAAGGATGAGATATCAAAATCCAGCTGGGGTTAGAGTATTCCAAAATGGTGGATGGATTGTTATCATTAACTAATATTTCCGAAGGATAGTACAAACGTGGTAATAGTTCTCCTTGTAATACACCTCGATGGTGCACTCTAGAATAGTACATTTAGATATGAAATACTAGATTGTGCAGAAAAAATTTAGAAGATTGGCACTGGAATCCTAGAAGGGATAAATATTTACCTTTGTATGGATCCCGCCCCTAGTCAAAAGAGAATGTTTGGCGACCCGAAGAGCCAGCAGATAGAGCAAGGGTAGATAAAAGCGAAATAATATTTTGTTGAAGTTTTCAGAACAAGGTTATAGATAGAAATATTAGCAGGAGAATAAGAAGAGAGTAAATGAAGCATTATGAGTAAATGTGATAAATGGGTGATAACAGTAAATCAAAATATGACATGATGACAGAGTCTATAGTCAAGTGAAGGAAAAGAAAATAGGTGACAGTCCTTGAGACAATAAAAGAGTATAAGCCATCAAGTAATCGCCTTATTTCAAAAAATGAGTTGGTGACTCGAACGTGATTACCAGAAGGCTAAATTAGACTCCAGAATAATAGAAATCAGTATGGGCTAGTGAACAAGATAAACTGAACATGAATTAGGGATCGACATCGTGATAATTTCAGAGACCGCGTTCCCACAATAATAGAATGGACAACAAAAGAATAATGTTTAAAGGTCATCCAGGAAGACGCTTCCTTAAAGGAATCCCTATGAGCAAAGTTAAGCTTAAGGGACTAAGTGTGCCAGTTACACTAGGTGTCACCTTCGTGCATTAGAAATTCAGTTATACCTGGTATAGAAGGGTTACCACAAGGCAAGTAAGAGTCCGTGAAGATGTGAAAATATGCCAAAGATGACGAGGTAAAACATTTATAGTTAAATCTTCATAGTATTAAATGGCAGTACTCCCCAAAAGGGGGAAGATGGTGTGATATGGTATTAAGTCGTAGTTATGTGGTTTAGTTAACTATGGAATAGTAAAGGAAGAACGCGGTAAAAAGGCGAAAGGAATGGGATTGCATTTATTCAGATTCTATAGATATGTTATGACTCTAGAACATAATGCAAGCACGACGCCAGGGAGAGGCAGTAACAGTTCCACCGCCAGTGCGAGAGGTAAGTTAAGACAAATGATATAACCCAAGAGAGATTATGCGAAATATAGATATGAGAATGGACCAACGAGTATTTGGTAGTTAATTCAATAAGAGTCTAGATATGGCTATACAAGAGGACACAAATAAATCAATAGGTCATACAAGATGAACATAGTGAACCCCAACATAGGGAATTCAGTCTCGCATATATGACATCGTGATCCTTGAGAAATATTAAGTTTCACAACCCAAACCGAAGGGCTGCGACGGGCACCCAATGCCTTACTCAATCGTATACTAGTGTAGCATATATTTCATATCATACTATCATAGTTAAATGATCTGAAAAGGCCGTCATGAGATAACCAGAATAAACATAAGAGATTGCTAGACATAGGACAACCCAACAAGATATAGACACTTATACACGTTACATACAGGCCTATAAGGCCGACATGATCATTTTTTTACTCAAAACATAGGTCGATAAAGCCATATAAGTATCCATATACATGAAATCTGTCTACAAGTATCTAAGAGTATATAAACATCATAATGGTCGGGACAGGGCCCCACCATACCAATCAATACATGTCCAAATCATACTAACCAAATAGGAAACTCCGGAGTAAGTGGAGTGCACCAACACCTTCTGCTGAGCTAATAGCCAACTAGGAGGGTTATCAACCTATCTATCCGGACCTGCATGCATGAAACGCAGAGTCCCTAGGTAAAAAGGACGTCAGTACAAATAAAATACTGAGTATATAAGGCATGAAAGAAACATGGTGTAAATAACTCAACATGTACGTCTGAATATCTATATGAATCGTGAAACATTTAAAGTATCATGCATATGCGTGTATAAGTACATAACATCATCAGACCTATGAGGGCAACAAATTGAGGGTTTGAGCATAATCTTGGACCGAAAAGTAGGCTTTGAGACGAGGTAAGTCTCTTTTCTAACCTTGTAAGAGGGAATTAACCCCATAGGTGAATTTAAATAATATGTTCTTCTATTTGTGGGGGATACGTATGCACTAGGTGAAAGGGTCCGTACGTAGCTACTAATTATGCTTATATCCGGGTAGTTCTAGGTTACACCATGCTTTGTTGACCCCGTTATTCAATTATGCTTACTAATTGCCTTGAATATAGTTGAGATTGAGGATTTCAAGATGTTAAAAGTCTCTAGTTCAATTTCTTGTTTTGGAAAGAATTGAGGGATATTATGATAACTTGAGAAGTCTATGTTCTACCGCGTCGCAAGTATATTTCGCGAGCGGGATAAAATTTCACTACTCTCATCAGAGCGGGCCGTTCGCCTCGGCACGTTAATAGATGCATCTATGATTTGTGCCGTTTGACCCTCAGCAGCTCACACAATATATGTATATGTATATTGGAATTGGGCCGTATGTCCTCGACATAGTTCGTGCATAATAATACTGGAAATCCTACTATATTTGATATTGTTTCATTGGCTTGAGAGTTTAAATGGTTAAACGAGGGAAATAGTTTGGTTCTTACTAACGGTGAAAGGATTATTTATTTATTTCTTGTTCCGAGTTCCATTGTCATTTATATCTATCATGTTTAATTAGAATTTCATATTATTCTATATTGTTGGCTTGAGGGGTTAAATGGTTATGTACTCACGCTACACTTCTGCACTAAATGTACTGGATCTGAGGCAAGTGCATCTGGACATCAGTCCGGTGCACATCCCTGATTCTCGAGACTTCGCAGTGAGCTGTCCTTCTGAGCCCGTTCTGCAGCAGCCAGAGTCTTTCTTTTACTTGTATTTTCAGTCTATTTCACTTCAGATAGTAGACTAGTATTCTTTTATATATCCTACTAGTTGCTCATACACTTGTGACACCAGGTCTTGGCACACACTAGTAGACTTGTGGTTTTGGTTCATTTCTATGGTTATGATTGCACTCAGTTGCTTTTGCTTTATTTATTTAAATCTGTTATTTCTTAAATATTTTAAATTAAGGAAAGTTTAATTACTTAGGGATTTATTAAAAAGAGAAATCACGTGGTTAGTTCACTGTTGGCTTGCCTAGTGGCGACGCTGGGCGCCATCACGACCTATAATAGAATTGGGTCGTGACAACATGGTATCAGAGCACTAGGTTCACGTAGGTCTCACAAGTTAGGGCAGGCCTAATAGAGTCTTGTGGATTGATACGGAGACGTCAGTCTTATCTTCGAGAGGCTATAGGATGTTAGGAAACTACTCTTTATTCATCTCATATAGTGCAATTGATGGTGTACTAAGTTTCTTTCTCTTATTCTCTCACAAATGGTGAGAACGCACATGGCAGACGTTCCAGACCTGGGAGGGGATGCTCCCCCTATTTCTAGAGGTCGAGGTAGAGGCTTGGGGAGGGCACCAACCCGAGGTATGGGATGCGGATGTCCCAGAGTTGCCCCAACCAAACCACCAGTGGATCCAATAGAGGATCCCACTATTGAGGACCAGGGCGAGGTGCCTGCAAGCCAACCTCGGTAGATTTCATGTCAGCACCAGGCTTTCAGGAGGTTATGGTCCGTATGCTGTGGTTCATGGATAATATGACCCAGGATGGTTTATTTATAGCGGACCAAGCCATATCTCAGGTGGGAGGAGGAGCACAGACCCCTACTTCTCAGTCTTCGAGGCATGCAACTGCCGTATATTAGACCCCGGGTGCATTACCCATTGGCGGAGCCCAGCCAGTTGCAACAGCTATACCTGATCCTAGACCAGTTACGGTCGGCGAGCCGTAGAAGCTATTGAATAGATGGATCAGGCTTCACCCTCCTGTCTTCGGGGTGAGCGACACGAGGACCTCCAGGACTTCATTGATAGGTGCAGGGACAGATTGCACAACATGAGTATATTAGAGTCCCATCGGGTGGATTTCACTACTTTCCAGCTGGAGGGAAGTTCTTGTAGGTGGTGGCAGTCTCATTTTTTTGGTAGACCACCAGGTTCTCCTCCCATGACTTGGGGTCAATTTACACGCCTTTTCTTGGATAGGTATATTCCACCCTCCCAGAGGGAAGAGTTGCGGTGTCATTTTGAGCAGCTCCAGCAGGGTTAGATGTCAGTGACTGACTATGAGGCGAGATTCTCTGAGTTGTCTCGCCATGCACTTATGATACTTCCTACTAACGCGGAGAGAGTGCAGAGGTTTTTTGCGGGGTTTCACTCAGGTATTCAGGCCATTATGGCCCGGGAGGTTGAGATAGGGACTTCTTATTCGCTAGTAGTGGAGATAGCCCAGAGGATTGCGGGTTACTGTCAGTGAGGTAAGGAGCAGATGTAGAGGGACAAGCAGTTCCATTTTTTTGGAGAGTTTAGAAGTGCCCCAGCTGGGGGCAGAGGTCAGTTTGGGAGGGGTCAGCCTAGAAGGCCCACATATCCAGCACCACCACCTCCTTAGGGTGCTCCAACGTGACCCTATTACAGTGCCATTCTAGAGAGTTCTTACCGCCCACCAACTATTCAAGGTTTTTTCAGTAAGTACTCAGGCCATCAGGGTTCTTCCAGCACCTATTTCAGTGCCATGTCAGAGGGTTATTACCGCCCACCAGCTATTCAGGGTTCTTCCAATGGGTATTCCGACCATTAAGACCAGATCTCAGGGAAGTAGTCCACTGCTCCGAGGGGTTGTTACGAGTGTGGAGATCCTGGTCATATGAAGAGATTTTGTCCCAGACTCCGGGGCAAGGCAGTGTAGCAGAGTTAGCAGCCCATGATTATAGCACTAGTAGCTGCACCAGCTTTCTGGCCGCCTAAAGGCGGAGGGAAGGTGGGTAGGGGCCGTCCTACAGGTGGAGGCCATCCAGGTCGCACTCCAACTAGATTCTATGCTTTCCCGGCCAGACCAGATGATGCCATGATCAAAAGTATTATTTCTGTCTGAGATAAGGATGCCTCAGTATTATTTGATCCAGGGTCCACTTATTCATAGGTGTCATCTAAGTTTGCTCGTTTCCTTGATATGCCTTGGGTACTCCTGTTTATGTGTCCACTCTAGTGGGCGATTATGTTGTTGTGGATTGGGTCTACCGGTCCTGCATTTTATATTTTATGGCTATGAGACAAGAGCGGATCTTCTACTGCTTGATATGATCGATTTCAAGGTTATCCTAGGCATGGACTAGTTATCTCCATACCGGGCCATCTTTGATTGCCATGCCAAGACTGTTACCTTGGTGATGCCAGATCTGCCTAAATTGGAGTGGAAGGGTTCGTCTGTCAGCACCACTAGTCGGATCATCTCTTTTATGAAGGCTCGACACATGGTCGAGAAGGGTTATCTGACTTATCTAGCTTATGTTCGGGATACTACTACAGAGAGTCCGACAATTGATTCAATACCAGTAGTCCGGGAGTTCTCCGATGTGTTTCCTTCTGATCTTCCAGGCATGCCACCAGACCGCGATATCAATTTCTGCATTAATTTGGCTCCAGGTACCCAGCCTATATCTATCCCACCGTACTGTATCGCTCCAAAAGAGTTGAAGGAGTTGAAGGAACAACGTGAGGAGTTTCTAGCAAAGGGGTTCGTCAGGCCGAGTGTATCACCTCGGGGTGCACCAGTGTTGTTTGTGAAGAAGAAAGATGGGACTATGCAGATGTGCATTGATTACCGCCAGTTGAACAAAGTTACCATTAAGAACAAGTACCTATTGCCGCGTATTGATGAATTGCTTGACCAGTTGCAGGGTGCTAGGGTGTTCTCTAAGATCGACTTGATATCGGGGTACCATCAGTTGAAGATTCAGGACTCGGATGTTCCGAAGACTAATTTCCATACTAGATATGGCCATTAAGAGTTTCTAGTGATGTCCTTCAGCTTGACTAAAGCCCCAACGACATTTATGGAGTTTATGAACATGGTGTTCAAGCCTTATATTGATTCATTCGTCATTGTCTCTATTGACATTTTTGATATATTCACACAGCATGGAGGAGCATGAGCATCATTTGATAGTGGTGCTTCAGACATTGTGGGAACAAAAGCTATATGCTAAGTTCTCCAAGTGTGAGTTTTGGCTAGATTCTGTAGCATTCTTGGGGCATGTTGTATCAGGCGAGCGTATTAGATGGATCCAAGAAGATTGAGGCACTTCAGAGTTGGCCTCGTCCTACTATGGCGACTGAGATCAGGAGCTTCTTGGGGTTACTAGGTTATTATCACCGGTTTGTGGAAAGCTTTTCATCTATTGCAATATCTTTGACCAGATTGACCCAGAACGGTGCTCTATTTCTTTGTTCCGTTGATTGTGAGGTGAGCTTCCAGAAGCTCAAGACAACTTTGACTACAACACCAGTTCTAGTGTTGCCTTTCGGTTGGGGGATGTATACTGTGTATTGCAACATTTCACGAGTTGGTTTGGGTTGTGTATTGATGCAGGAGGGGCGAGTTATTGCATATGCTTCATGTCAGCTGAATTCCCATGAGAAGAATTATCCGATGCATGATTTGGAGTTGGCCGCGAATGTTCATGCTCTTAAGATCTGGAGGCATTATCTTTATGGGGTGTCCTGTGAGGTTTACACTGATCATCACAACTTGCAACATTTATTCAAGCAAAGGGATCTCAATTTGAGGCATAGCAGATGGCTTGCGTTACTGAAGGATTATAATATTACCATTCTTTATCACGGATGCCTTGAGAAGAAAGGCAGAGAGTATGGGTAGCTTGGCATTCATTTCAGCAAAGGAGAGGCCATTAGCTTTGGATATTCAGTCCTTCGCTAACATACTTGTGAGGTTGGATATTTCAGAGCCCATTTGAGTTCTTGCTTGCGTCATTGCCCAGTCTTCACTATTGGAGAAGACCAAGACTCGACAGTTTGATGATCCTCACTTGTTGGTTCTTTGAGATTTAGTACTACAAGGTAGTGCCCTGGAGGTTACTATCAGCGAGGATGGTGTTCTGTGACTCCGGGGTCGTCTATGTGTTCCTAATGTCGATGGCTTGAGGGAGAGTATTCTAGAGGAGGCACACAGTTCTCTATATTCCATTCATCCAGGTGCTACGAAGATGTATCGCGACCTGACGAAGTATTATTGGTGGCGGCGGATGAAGAAAGACATAGTTGGGTATGTCGCTAGATGCCTAAATTGCCAGCAGGTTAAGTATGAGCACCAGAGGACAGGTGGCCTACTCCAGCAGATGACTATACCTGAGTGGAAGTGGGAGCGCATTACTATGGACTTCGTATTTGGGTTGCCTCAGAGTTTGCGGAAGTTTGATACAGTTTGGGTCATTGTTGGCAGATTGATCAAGTCGGCACACTTCATCCCAGTTGTGACTACTTATACTTCAGAGAGGTTGGCCCAGATTTATATTTAGGACATAGTTCGGTTGCATGGTGTGCCTATTTCCATCATATCAGACAGAGTTCCTCAGTTTACTTCGCTTTTCTGGAGAGCAATACAGAGTGAGTTGAGGACCCGTGTAGAGTTCAGCACAACATTCCATCCACATACCAACCAGTAGTCGAAGCAGATAGTTCAGATCTTGGAGGACATGCTTAGAGCATGTGTGATTGACTTTAGAGGGCAGTGGGATCGATTCTTGCCTTTGGCCAAGTTTTCTTACAATAACAGTTATCATTCCAGCATCGAGATGGCTCCATTTGAGGCTTTATATGGTCGGCGATGTCGTTCTCCCATCGGGTGGTTTAAGCACGGCGATTCTAAGTTATATGGTACTGATTTGGTGAAGGATGCCTTGGAAAAGGTAGAGTTGATTCCGGAGCGACTCCGCACAGCTCAGTCCAGATAGAAGAGTTACGAGGATCACAAGGGGCTTTATGTATCATTTATGGTGCGCGAGAAGATTCTCTTGAAAGTCTCTCCGATTAAGGGTATTATGAGGTTCGAAAAGAAGGGAAAGTTGAGCCCAAGGTTTATAGGCCCATTTGAGGTGTTGAGACGAGTTGGAGAGGCTCCTTATGAGCTTGATTTGCCTCCCAGTCTATTGGGAGTTCATTCGGATTTCCACGTGTCTATGCTCCGGAGGTATCATGTCGACTTGTCACATGTGTTAGACTTTAGCACGATTTAGTTAGATGAGAGCCTGGGTTATGAGGAGGAGCCAGTTGCCATTGTTGATAGGCAGGTTCGCCAGTTTAGGTCCAAGAGGATTTACACATTAAATATTTAGTGGAGGGTCCAATCAATCGAGGAGGCGACTTGGGATTCTAAGGAGGACATGCGAAACAGATATCCACACTTATCAGCACTTCAGGTATGATTCTAGACCCGTTCGAGGACGAACGTTTGTTTAAGAGGTGGAGAATGACCCGACCGGTAATTTTGTTTTTTAGAACCTTGTTACCCTATATAAGGCTCACCATATTTGATTTTATTGTTTTATGACTTGCAGGGTGGTTAGTTCAGGATTTGTAAGTGTTCGGGTTGAAATCGGAATACTTGGTTCCTTAAGGTTATCTAAAAAGGTTAAGTATGACTTTCTTCAACGTTTTGAGTAAACAGCCTCGAAATATGGATTTGACGGTTACAATAGGTTCGTATGATGATTTCGGACTTGGGCGTATGCCGGATCGGGTTTTGGATAACGCGGGAGAACTTCAGCGCCTATAGTGAAAGTTAGCTCTTTTAAGGTTTTTGAATTTCTTTAAATTTGGTTTGGAGTAGGTTTTGGTAATATCGAGGTCCAAATGGAATTTCAAGACCGGGAATAGTTTCGTAATGTCATTTAAGACTTGCACGCAAAATTTGATGTCATTTCGAGTAGTTTAAGTACGTTTCGGCGCATTGGGAGTAAATTGAAGAACTTGAAGTTCATATTTTGATTCAACTGGTTTGGGGTGTGATTCTTAGTTTTGATGTTGTTTTGTGTGTTTCGAGAGTTTGAGCGAGTCCGTTTCATGATTTCGGACTTGCTGGTATGTTCGGGCGGGGCCCCGAGTTTTAAACGGACGAGGCACGAAACTCATTTGGAACTTGGAAGAACAACTGATGCACCAGGATTCTGGTGTAATCGCACATGCGGAGGGCTAGCCGCAGGTGCAAGCTCGCAGAAGTGAGCCAAAAGGGCACAGAAGCAGCCCAACATAGGCAGCCCAAAAATCGCAGGTGCGGATGAGCAGATGCGCGATCGCAGAAGCGATCAAAGGATCACAGAAGCGGGAGCAAACACAGGTGCGACTCGTTTGCTGCAAAAGCGGCATCGCAGAAGCGAGCCATTTTTCTGCAAATGCGGACTTAGGTTAGTTAGGGGAGGACCACATCTGCGATGAGATTTCCGCAGATGCGGAGCCGAAGATGTAGCCAATTAGTCGCAGAAGCGGAAATCGCTGGGCAGAATGGTTCATTTAATACGAGACTTAAGCCATTTCTAACCCATTTCTCTCACTATTTGGGCGATTTTGGAGCTTCTTGAGAGGGGTTTTCACCTAGCACTTTGAAGTAAGTAACTTCTATACAATGTTAGTTTAAAACATAGATTATGGGCAGATTTTAACATATAGATTAGTGAAAATTTATGGGTTAGATAACAAAACTAGGGTTTTGATAAAAATAAGATTTAACCACCAAATTTGTTATGGAATTTAGTAAAAATCATGTATTTGAGTTCATGAGGTTATGAGTAACAACTTACTTCAAAAATTTCCGGAATCCGGACGCGTGGGCCCGAGGGTGAATTTTAGGAATCCTACATTTGGGGTTGGGTAACCCTTTAATAGTTTAAATATGAACTATTAAACATGTATTGATTTATTATTAAACCATTTGACTAGTTTTGGATTGTTCGACACTGAATTGAGAGTTTGAGCACAATCTTGGACCAGAAAGTAGGCTTTGAAACGAGGTAAGTCTCTTTTCTAACCTTGTAAGAGGGAATTAACCCCATAGGTGATTTAATTAATATGTGCTTCTATTTGTGGGGGCTACATACGCACTAGGTGACGAGGGTCGTATGTAGCTACTAATTATGCTTATTTCCGAGTAGTTCTAGGTTTAAACCATGCTTTGTTGACCCCGTTATTTAATTATGCTTACTAATTGCCTTGAATAGAGTTGAGATTGAAGATTTCAAGATGTTAAAATTTTCTATTTGAATTTCTTGTTTTGGAAAGAATTGAGGTATATTATGATAACTGGAGTAGTCTATGTTCAACCGCATTGCAAGTATATTCTGTGAGTGGGGTAACACTTCACTACTCGCATGGGAGCGAGTCGTTCACCTCGACAGGTTAATAGATGCATCTATGGTTTGTGTCGTTCGACCCTCGATAGTGCACACAATATATGTATATGTATATTTGGATTGGGCCGTACGTCCTTGGCATAATTCGTGGTTAATAATACTGGAAACCCTACTATGTTGATTCTGTTTCATTGGCTTGAGAGGTTAAATGGTTAAATGAGGGAATTGGTTTGGTTCTTACTAACGGTGAAAGGATTATTTATTTATTTCTTATTCCGAGTTTCATTGTCATTTATATCTATCATGTTTAATTAGCATATTATTGTATATCATTGGCCCATAGTAAGTGTTGAAGTTGACCACTCGTCACTACTTCTTCGAGGTTAGACTAGATACTTATTGGGTACATGTTGTTAATGTACTCACGCTACACTTCTGAACTAAATGTGAAGGATCTGAGGCAGGTGCATCTGGATAACAGTCCGACGTGCATCCCTGATTCTCGAGACTACGCTGTGAGCTGCCCTTCTGAGCCCGTTCTGCGGCAGCCAGAGTATTTCTTTTGCTTGTATTTTCTGTTTATTTCACTTCAGACAGTAGACTAGTATTATTTTGTATATCCTACTAGTTGCTCATACATTTATGACACCAGGTCTTGGCACACACTAGTAGACTTGTGGTTTTGGTTCATTTCTATGGTTATGATTGCACTCAGTTACTTTTGCTTTATTTATTTTAAATCTGTTATTTCTTAATTCTTTTAAATTAAGGAAATTTTAATTACTTGGGAATTTATTAAAAAGATAAATCATGTGGTTAGTTCACTGTTGGCTTGCCTAGTGGCGGCGCTGGGCGCCATCATGACCTATAGTATAATTGGGTCGTGATATTCCATCTTTCGGTTAGTGCGAAGTGCTAGTTGGCGGAGTGAACAGTTTGCAATATACATGGATTTGGTTGGCGAAGCCAATGACTCAATGCTTACAAGGCACTCCGATTGGTTGAACAAATGGTTTGTTATATACAGGGCTCCGACTGGCGAGGATGGTGGCTTGATATGTACAAGGTGCTCCGATTGACTGAGCATACGGTTTGAGATATACAGGGTGCTCCCAATGTATTGGAGACTTAGTCCTGGAATACTTGAAAATAATTTGAAGTTAATCCTTAACCATATGAGTAAATGAATTGAATAATGAGAGAGAGATAAGGGCTCATGATATGGTAGCGGGTCCATCATTATTCCTAGTGTGCCTAATATTCTTCGTTTCCTATCAGTCCTGTACTTCAAAGAAAAATTCTTGGGGGGGGGGGGGTGTATTGGTTTGTGTCGATCGGAGGCCTGGCAATGCCCGGGGTCTAGTAGCCACAAAATTCAGTAGGTGGAATGATTGTTCTCTAGCAATAATTTTGAAAATAGTTCATTTTTATGGCAAATGTCATCGTTCTGGATTATGACATGTTCAGAAGTTCTTCTGACGCGAGTATCATTTTCTGAATGGCTTTGTCCCGTCGCTGACAATTTCTGGAGATACCTCTGATGATGTGGATTCTTGTTGTTGCGATTGTGTCCTAAGCTAAGCAAATACATTACAAAGGTTTTACTAGGGTTATGACTAAACTTTTTCAGGTTGCCTATGTATCTGATCAAAATCAGGTCTGAATGTAGTTCGAGGATAATAAGATGATGATGACCAAACCTGACTTAGGAAGCCTATGTATCCAAATGGAATCAGGTAAAAACGTAGTACGATTACATTATATGCAAAATGATAAGAAATTTGAATGAAGTGGTAGAGCCTGACTCAGACTGCCTATGTATCCAAATTGAATCAATCCAAAATATAGTTGAGTTACAATAGATGACTGAATCCGGTGTGGATTGCCTATGTATTCCCGCCAATAGGAAGTCAAGTCGTGGCATTGTTCTGAATACATACAAAAATGGTATTTGAATTTTCTATTACAAAATTGGGAGGGAGAGTGACTGAACCCTACGTGGGTTGCCTACGTATCCCACCGTGGGAAGTTAGGTCAAGCGTAGTTCTATTACACACAAATCCTGATTCTATTATCTTCAGATGTGGTATCTCTTGATTGCATATGAGTTGATGGGCTTCGTGCTGACTTTGTCGTCCATTTCTTCTAGGATCAATGCTCCTCCCAACAACACTCGTTGGACCACATAAGGACCTTGCTAGTTTGGTGTGAATTTTTCCTTAGCTTCTTCCTGATGAGGGGATATCTTCTTCAAAACCAGCTGCCCCAGTGCGAATTATTGAGGTTTCACCTATCTTCTATGGGATCCTTTTGATATTTTTATCGGTAATTTCAACTCCTTCATTTATTTGCGGTCTGTAGGCTATCGAATTGTGGTGGACGATTCAGAACTTCTCATAATTTTCCCTCATGAGACCGTTGTTGAGATTTGCTACATTCTCAATGATGATTGACTCTAGGATCCCGAATCTACAAACTGTTGTTACGGACAAAATCTGCCACCACCTTCTTCGTGACAACCTTGTATGTAGATGCTTCGACCCATTTGGTGAAGTAGTCGATGGCTCCCAAGATGAAACAATGTTCATTTGATGCGGCGGGTTCTATAGGTGCAATCATGTCCATTCCCCAAGCGGCGAACAACCAAGGAGAACCTATTATGTTTAGCTCATTAGGAGGAACCCAATTGCAATTCCCGTGAATTTGGAACTGGTGACACTTCTGCACGTAATAGATAATATCACTTTCCATGCTCATCCAAAAGTATCCGAATCTCAAAATCTTCTTGGCCAACGTGAAAATATTCATGTGAGATCCGCACATCTCTGCATGTACCTCCTCCAGTAATCTTGTTGTTTCAGTGGTATCTACACACCTTAACAGACCCAAATCTGGGGTCCTCCTGTATAGGACTTCCCCGTTAAAGAAAAAGTGATTTGCTAGTCTTCTTAGTGCTCACTCATGATCATCGATGGAATTCTATGTGTATTCTCTTTCTTCAAGGAACCTTTTGATGTCATAGTACCACGACTTACTATCTGGCTCTTCATCCTTATGGAAAAAATATGCATGTTGATCTCGAACCTATATCTCGTTGGGGTTGATGTAATTCTTGTCTAGATGCTGGATCATAGATGACAAGGTTTCAAGAGTGTCGGCTAACTCGTTTTGGATTCTGGGAACATGTTCTCAATCTTGCTGAATCTCTTGCATATTTCTTTCATGCGGTGCATGTACATAAGGATCTTGACGTTCTTGGTGATCCATTCACCTTGAACTTGGTGTATCAACAAATTAGAGTCTCCTATGACTAGAAGTGCTTTGATGTTCATGTTGACTGCCATCCTTATTCCAAGGATGAATGCTTGATACTCCGCCATATTATTTGTGAAAGGGAACCTTATCTTTGCTAAAGTTAGGTAATGTTGTCCTGATTCAGAAATTAGGATTACCCCAATCCCCACGCCTTTGAAATTTACTGCTCTGTCGAAAAACATTCTCCATCTTGGGTAGGACTCTGCAATATCGTCCCCTGCGAACAACACTTATTCATCTAGGAAGTATGTGGTGAATGGCTCGTAATCCTTGTCCACTGGGTTCTTTCAGAGATGGTCAACTAATGTTTGTCTTTTGATAGCTTTCTGCGTCATGTTAATATCGAATTCACCGAGAAGAATTTTCCATTTGGCAACCTTTCCTATAGGCATCAACTTCTAAAAGATGTGCTTGAGTGGGTCAAGTCAGGATATCAGGTGTGTGGTGTATGCTTACATGTAGTGCGTTAACTTCTGAACGATCCATGTGAAAGCACAACAGGTCCATTCTAAGAAGGTATACCTAGATTTATATGGTCTTGCTCAGGTAATAGATAGCTTTATCTTTCCTTCCAATCTCGTCATGTTGTCCCAACACGCATCCAAAAGCAATATCTAGAACGGACAATATAGTAACAATGGTTCCCCAGGTTTGGGAGGAACTAACACTGGTGGATTCGACAAATACTCCTTGACCGTGTCGAAAGCTTTCCGACATTCTTCTGTCCACTTTGCAGCAGCATCCTTGTTCAACAACTTGAAAATAGGATCGGAAATTACCGTCTACTGAGCTTCGAACCTGCTCATGTAGTTTAATCTGCCAAGAAAGCTCATTACGTCTTTCTTGCTCTTAGGCAGTGGCAGGTCTTGAATTTCCTTGTTCTCTCCAGTGACATCCTTCTGTTACCCATAGAAAGCCCTCACTCTTACATGTCTTTCCTTCACCTCCCTCATATGAATTCCCAATTCCCGCAAAGTAGAGAACAAGCAAATGTTCACTCCAGATCCTCTGACTACAAGTACTCGAGACACGACTTTATCCCCATACTTGACTGTGATGTGCAGACCTTTGTTCTGATCCATACCCTCCACAGGGAGTTCATCTCTTCGAAAGGAGATTCATGTTTGCCTCGACATTTTTCCAATGGTTGCTACTAATGCCTCGATGGTATTATTTCTTGGCATGCTTACTCCACTTAACACCTTCACTAAAGCATCCCTATGACTTTCGGAGCTCATCAACAGATCCATGATTGATATGTGTGCAGCGGTTTTTCTCAGCTGTTCTTCCTCGGAGTACTCTTTGACTCGCATCTTCATCCAAAATTCTGCTGCCTTGACATCTGTTATGTTTCTTCTTTGATTTTTTCTCTACTCGGGTTCCCTCGGTTTAACTCTTATGGAGTGTAACACCTTCCTGACCTGGTCATCTCGTGAGAAGCTGCAGAATCTGTCATTTACCCCTTTCCTTTATGCTGGTATGTCCATGAAACTATTTTATATTCTTGACTCTCCTAAGTTCTGATGGTGGTGGTAGGCCGTTGCTAGTATGTTTGGACCATCGCATGAGGTTTCAACTATACAATAATCAATGGAGTCTTTCAAGGTGGAACACTAGAAGCCTTGGCATTCCCAATTGTCACGATGGTCCCCTTCAGATCGTAATCCTTGCCAATGCGATCATGTTAGTTCCTTGATTTCTATGGTTGGAAGTAGGTTATGATTTACATTCGGTAGAGCCGGGGTAGATTGGATGGCTCCACTCTTGATCAACATCTCGGTTTCATTCTTCAGTCTAAAGCAGTCGTCGATATCATGCCTAGGAACAACCGAATGGTAGGCATAATGCTTGGTTGCATCAAATTATTTATAAGGTTAGTCGGGAATTCTCCCTTCCACTAGGTATATCAAACTAGCCCTCTTAAATCATTCAAACAAATGGGCTAAGGGTTCGACAATCGCAGTGTAGTTTCAGGGATTTCTTTCTTCAAAGTTTGGGCGTGGTCGTGGTGAATAGACGGTTCGATTTTGATGGGTGGTTGTTTAGACGAGAGTGCATGGTCGTGGTGGGTTTAGATTTATATGGGCTCGAGGTGGGTTGTTGCGGCTGAGCATTGTAGTACAGCTGTGTGTTGTATACTGGGGCGTATGTGGGTTGGTATGAAGGATTGGTGTTCATGGGGTACGGGTTGTTTCTGCGAATTGGACTGGACTAATTGTAGGGAACAATTGTTGTTACTTCCTATTTCTTCTTCTTCCCATAGTTCATAGAACTGGACTGAATTGCCTTGATAGCAGCTTGCAGTGTGACCATCGACTGCATCTTTTCTGATTTGATTCCTTCTTCTAAAAATTCTCCCATCTTAACAAGCTCGGGAAATTTCTGACCCATAATACCCATCATCATTTTAAAGTATATCTCCTCTTAGGCCTTGATGAAATACTTGGTTAGCTCATTATCATCTAGTGGGGGTTGGGTCCTGGCAGCCTCCGACCTCCAGCGACGGGCATACTCATGAACTGACTCTGATGGTTTCTTCTACATATTCACTAGGGCGAACCTATCTAGAGTGATCTCGATATTAAACCAAAAATGGCTCATAAAATCCTCCGCCATGTCTAGCCATTCTCTCCAATTTCTGGGTTCTTTGGGGGTATACCAAGTAAGCAATTCTTCTGTCAGACTCCTTATAATTAACTTCAATCTCAGATTTTCATTTCTTCCTACCGCAACCAGCTTGTCGTAGTAGGCTCTCAAATGCGCACGGGGATCACCCGTTCAATCGAAGATGTCAAACTTTGGAGGCATATACCCTGCAGGAATTTCAACCTTGGGATGTATACACAAGTCTTCATAATCCAGGCTCTCGTTTCCTTGAGCAACCTGGAGATTCTTCATCTATTTTTTCAACACTCGCAATTGCTTTGACACATACTTTTCTTCCTTGTACTTTGATTCTTTCTCAATCTCGGCATATTGATCGATCTCGCATGGTATCTGACCATGATGGGCGCTGTAAATGTGGGCTCTGAGGTGGCATATACAGGAGGACCATATCGCTCATGTGGGGCAGTGTGTACCGTAGGTATGTTATGGGCTTGATTGTTGACAAAAGTGACGTTGTCATGGGTGTGAACTAAGTTGGTGGTAACTAGTATGTTTTGTGGTGTCTGGACATAATTCAGAACATAAGAGGTATGTATAGGAGGATTTGGCGGATTTGTGGGGGTTACCAGTGGTATAACTTGGGTTGTGGGATTTATAGTGACTATGGTTGGGGCACTGTTTATTTGTCTGGTGGTTGAAGGGAAATGATCAGGGATTGAGTCTAATAAGGGGAAGCGGGGTGGTTGTGGAAGCATCATCACGACCAAGTGCTCCAGTTCCCGAATATATTGTATTTCTTCTCTTAGTGATTCCATTTCCTACGCCATTCTGGCAATGTGCTCATCATTTCGGGTATCGTCCTTCTTCCTAGATTGCCTTGGGTTGTCGACAATTACTAGAGCATTTCTGGCTAGGTCATCGGTTGCAGACATCTTTCCTTTTGATCTCAGGTTGTACAGTGGTTCATCCAGTTTTACGTGTTAACACAAACCAACCTCTATTTTCGGGGAATATCAATTAATAAATAAAGCGAGGAAAAAAGAAAAAGCGTAGAGAAGTTAGTCTCATAGATTGCACATATATAAGCACACAGGGCAATTAGTTCATGTATTCAAATAAATGCATTCCTAAGATGCGTAGGGACCTATCTTTGCCGGAGGTAGGCCTAGGTCATAAATGTTTGACGAACAACCAAATTTTGACACGTTTAGATCCGGAGCAAACTTTTTTTTTTTCCAGTGATAGGCTTTGGATTACAATAGGCGAGAGAGATGGTAACAACATTGTCTTTCAAAATTCACAAGATTACATGGGCATACAGGCTTGAACCTAGAGAAATGAAAATGGCGTACAAGATAAAAAGGTACCAAATAAAGGGAAATCAACCAACCACTAATTATCATCTTCGGAGTCACCACCCAAGCTTTCTTCTTCAGGCTCCTCCTCAGGGTCCTCTTCAAATTCTTCTTCCTCCTCGTCATTGTTATACTTAGGATCCTTTTTTGACTCAGTTTCTGATTCAATCTGTATGTACTCAATCACCGATGCATGGTTGTGGTAACGAGATAATGAGGCAAAATCTCGTGATATATTTGTAGAGCTAATGCTAAATCCTCTAATCTGGACAGTTCTTCACTACTCGATCGAGCCAACTCATCCTCCTCATTGATCCAGACGAAGTATTCAAGAGTGCAACGGGAATTCTAAACCAATGGCATCATGATCTATTCATTCCATGTATCTTGAAGTCTCCTCACCCTTGGGATCAATATTTTTCCTTTGTGTCATCTTCATAGAGAGTTATCCTCGACTAGAGGGGTATGTCTTGGGTCATACCAAATTGCCTTACAACCCGAAGAGGTGCATACAAATGAATACCTTCAAGTACCACTAGCTCGATGAAGTATTTTCCGGGGGTTCTCAGAATTGCCCTGCCACTTAACCACGAAAGCTTCCAGTTCACCCATTCTCAACTCAGATGGGTCATCATGTCTCTCCATTCCTCTTGCCCGTACAGTGAGACCCAGTTCCTCATTCTCTTGTTGTAACTCCTTATCATGTTGCTAATATCCACAAAATAGTCAACGATCTCCTCCATCTGAAAGAAATGTTCTGTGGCCCATATCTGGAGCAGTAGGTTGTAGCCTTTGAAAAAGTCATATCCCTTAGAACATGATGACAATGCTTGAAATGTCTCTACTAATATCATGGGGACCAGGGCGACTTGGAGATTTCCCGAAAAGTTTCCATGACCAAGGGCATCAAGTTGATGCTGATTCGTCCTTCCCTTTGAGGGAAGACCAGTAATCCCACAATGCCAAAGAGATGGTTAAGGGACGGGGACTCTCCCAGGTTTCTTGATCGCATTGAAACTCCTCCATACGCCAATAGTAACTTTCCCGCTATCCGAACCTATCGAACAACTGGTCCAAGATCACCCAACCATCTTCAATGTTTCTCAGATTCCTGTTGTTTGTTAGACCCAATGCATGAAGAAACCTATGGACGAGCATGACAACTAGAAGTATTGACTTTCTCACAGGAAACAGTAACTCCGTGAAGCTAGTGACTTCCTCAAATATTGGTCTCAATTCACAGTCGACGAACTTGAAAGCTACCTTAGCTGGGTCCTAGAATTTTATCAGTAGTCTAGTAAGGACTTTGTCAGCCCGATGTTCATCAAAGTAGTCAGTGCTCCCAAGTTCGCTCTTATCTCATCTCCATGGTTCCGGAGTATATTTCTCCATCATTGCTTCAACTTGTGTGGTGCACCCATGACCATATTGATTTCAGGGAGGTTGTGGTTGATTTCTATTCCGTGGAGGTGAATTGGTTTGGTAAGTGTTTGCTATGGATCTTTAACGTGTCATCTGGATAGGTTCGTCACTCCATAAAAGGCATGTCGTTAGATGCATGACCGATTGACATTAAGGTGGATTTCCTAATCGTGAGTCAATACCAAGGACCAACTCACCTAAGGCTTATGCAGTATGACTTATATTTTCTAGAGTAGAGTGTTTCCTAATTTTGCAGTTGGATTGAACACTGCGTGACGTTATGTCAGTTGATCTGACAAAGCCGTTCTCTAAAACTATAAAATTTATAAAGAAGGTTCGGATATAAAAAATAACCTTCGCGTGCCATATGTGTAATAGTGTACAACCAAGACTCGATAGAAAAGAATGTGATGACAGTGTATTAAAGCGGTAACAGATAATTGGGAGAATAGTACTAATATTAAAGCAGATATATAAGCACATGCTAAACAGGTAAGTAAGACAAGTAAGCACATATTTGCAATATTAAGCACAGTTAGAGCAGTCTGCAAACAAACATCCCAAAATTTCAGATTTAGTCTAAGTCTGCTAAGGTTAGAACCTAAGTGTGAAAATCCCAGGAGATTTGCCATGTTGTTGCACCCTATTTTGCACGAGTCAAAACAAGATTCAACTAGTGGTCTTCCTGTTGTTGATAAAAGGAAGTCGTCACCTAATATTTAAAGGTATACTAGGGTACCTATTTGTTTATTAGATCATTATCCTATTGGTCTATTAACCAGTGAGATTTCGGTAAGGATTCTCGTTCTTCTAAGATGAAGGTGTTAGATACAATGACACGAGACTAAATTGCATAGTTTAACATGTGATATACCTTACATTTTATGCGCATTAATGATAA
>ML313395.1:0-43529 GCA_005239505.1 Nicotiana paniculata
CCCACCCCCGCGGACGAAAAATACCCTTGTGTTAGACATGGGTGTTGTGTAAATATTACTCCCTCCGGTCCACAATAATAACCAGTTTGCTTTTGGCACGCCCATTAAGAAAATACTAAATTCTATACAAAGTGCCTAATATGACTAAGCTGCCGTCGTTGATACCCAATTTTTCCCTATAATATTTTTCAAAATGCATATATACCTTCAAAATTATGCCTTAGCGTCAACTGATATTTTTCAACAATTTCTACATTTTTTAGGGATTTTTAATTAATTTATCCCCGTATTTTATTTATATAAATAATTACAAATTGCATCAAAAATGACTTTATGGTGATTTTATGGCCTAATTTGCTATTAATATTTATATTAAGCTTATATTATTCATAAATAACCATATTTATATTTTTTGGTTACAATTGCAATAACTTTGAAATTATAGCCCATGCATGCATTATTACATTATCTTACCAGAAAATAGATTTTTATATTTTTAAAATATTGAGTAATTATTTTAAAATATTTCTACGCATGAAAATTATTCTTATAATCTGCTAATTATTTTTATTAATTATTCGGGTATTTAACAAATAGCCCTTTTATTTCAGACTTAACCCTTTCACCACCATCCCAAAACCCCTTTAATATTAACCCAAAAACCAGCCCAAAACCCCTTAGGCCCAATATGTATACACCCGACCCAATAACCCCGTTTAATTGTGGTCGTTGATCATTTTGATCAACGGTTCACAATTAAACCTACCTTAATTAACCCTCTGACTAACCCTAACCCCCTCATTCTCTCCAGTTCCGCTGTCACTCGTTCCCTCACCCCTCCAATTCTCTCTCAACTCACCCTAACCCTAATCGCCGTCACCGGCGAGAGCATACTTTCTGTGGTGTTTATGTGCCTTCTCCGACCACCCCTGGTCTCCTATACTCAATGGCTCTTCGATTTTCATGAGTCCTTAAGAAGATCTCAAGGAAATCCAACCTGTTCTGGTTTGAAACTTGTTCACCTGCCTGTCTCAAGCCATTTTCATTTGTAAGTAAGTATTTCCTCTTGTTTTTATTATGAATCCATGGATTTTTACCAATTCTTTTCATCTCTACTATTTTCTGAAAACCCTAGTTCAGATTCTTCTCAGATATTTATAAATCTGAGGTGATTCGAGTGTTATTAGGTGTTTTCCTTTAAAAATCTCTTGTTTTAATTAACTATTTCAATTTCTAATTACTCTTTCTAAAACTAGGGTTCATCCCGGACTTTGCTTCAAAAAAAATTCTAACTTCTCAGCGTTTAATTAATTTTTTCTTCATCATCTTGACTAATTTTCACATGAATGTTCAAACCCTAGACGATTCTGTGTGATATACTGATTTCTTCAAAAAAAATTCGATATTTTGGTTATTTCTGTGATGCCAATTGTATTAATTTATTCCATCTTTTGGACTTAAATGTTTTCGCTATTAAACCCAATGTTCTTTGAGGATTTTGCCCTAATTTATCTCTATTAATGGTTCGAACCTGCTTTCCTTGTTAAATCCTGTATTTTGTGAGGTTTTACTTAGTTGATTTCTATTTAGGGAATCCGAGTAATTCTTTCCCATAAAATCAGTATTCTTTGAAGCTTTTACTGATTATTTCCGATTATTTTGCCCTATTAAAATTTGTGTGCAGAGATTTTATTTGCTTCCTTATTTGAGACCTTGATTGATCACACTTGCCTTAATTAATGAACGAAATTTTGGGGATTTTTACTGACTCTTTATATGGCACAATTATTTGATTACCCCCAAATTAAGGGGTCTATTCCAGACTCCCTTATGGGAATTGATTGTGTGGTTATTTGATTGTCCTTAATTGATTGAATTATGATTCTCTTTACCTTATTTGTTCTACTCCATAAGTGCTATATATACACTCTTATTCTACCTCTCAAAGACACGTACAGTAGTTCAAAAGACACACACACAAACTTTCTCTCATCTCTCTTTCTGCTACTTGTGCTCATTGCTTGTCTAGCCGGTTGAAAGCCAAGGCTAGACTGTTGAATCCTGCCTACTTCATTTTCTACATTTGCCTCCTTAACTGGTATGTTCCTATCTCAATGTCATTCTGAAATTCAAATCTATGTGCACTTTATTGCTCCATAGCTGTTAAATCCGTGTCTCTTTTTGCACTAGTTTAATTGCGTATGTACTTAATTCCATGTTCTTTCCTATTTGCTGCTTTAACCAGCATGCTTAAGTTTCACCTTATCTTATTCATTGTTTTAATCGGCATGTCCCTTTTTGCTTGAGTGTTCAATATGGTCTTAGAACAGCCTTTTTACTTTGTGTCTTCCCTGTCTTGTAACCCCAACTAGTATGACTACTTTGTGTGATTAAATTCCTGTGGCTCTTCCTGTATTATTCAATATGACTACCTTTGTATCAGACTTGTGTCTCGTTGTGTTTAACTAACATGTTTATTGCAGTGCTTAAGACTTGTGTGTTCTTAAATAGCATGTGTATCCTGTCACTAAGTATGATTGTGAGATTTGAGTGATTCATGTTTAGACCTTAAAACAGTATGCCTAGTTAGTTCATGCCTGCTTTGTGTCTCTATTAACTAGCATGACTGTCTTCCCCTTCTTCTTATATGCTCCTGCTTCAAACATCTTGTGTTCCCAACCCCTGCTCCCTTTTGTGCAATTTTTTGTTCACCCAGACTAATTAACAAACTGAAGTTGATGCTTTTGTCACTATGTTGTTGTTTGCTGAACCTCCCTTTCCCCCAAAAGGTTTTCAACATGTTTTTCACTCCTAATATGTTTCTCTAAACTATTTCTACTCCTAAAGTATTTTGATTCCTAAAGATTTTACCTCTATACTGTTTTCCAAAAGTCATCTCAACTACGTCAAGCACTCTCACTTCTACTCTTAGATTACTTAAGTTCTGCAACTCCAGTGTGTGTACAGCCTAGGAATCCATGAGATTCCTCCGAACTCTGGCACACTGGGGTTGGCCCTTCCACACTACACATAACAACTTCTCATTAAAAGGATCTTGGTGTGAGCATTGTCCGGGGTCCCTGATACCCTTAGGGAACTTTGACGCACCAGGATACCCCTATTGGACACTATGAGACTATGGCATCTGGGACTGTTTGAAGGCCTGGTATTTCTAGGATCTTTGGGCCTATTCAGGCTCCCTATAGCATAGCTTTTATTTATTATATAATTCATTTATTTATGGTCTGTAATAATAATCCTTGTAAACAGATATTGGGGAGATTTGTAAAAGGGGAGGGATTGTTATATAATTTTTTATGGGGACGCTGGGTAGAAATCATGCTCTTAGGTTTATTATGTTAGAAATCATGCCTTAGGTTAGCTCCATTTACTTGCATTAGAAATCATGCCTTAGGTTTGTTATGTTTACTTGCATTAGAAATCATGCCTTAGGTTTATTATGTTTACTTGCTTTAGAAATCATGCCTTAGGTTTATTATGAAACCATGCCTTTAAGATTGTTTGGCATACTAGAAAACATGTTATAGGCACATTGTGTCATTTGTTACAAAATTCTGCGTCTGCATAATCATGACCACCTAGAAATTTTGTTATTAAGTTACTGCTATAATTCTGCCTAACAAAAACGTCCATTCTTTATGTGCATTAGAAACCCTGCTTTAGGACTGTTATTGTAATCGCTTTAAAACCATGCCTGCATCGCGTAAAATCAGTAACCACCATGTCTATTAAAGTGTTTAAAAGCAATCCCAACATTTAGATATCATGTTATAGGGATAAGTGTGTATGAAACCAGTTTTGTAATGTTCAGCACCTAGACAAGAATGTTTATAGGACATAATCAACCCAAACTATTTGTTTTAAATCGATTTCTAGAATCTTGATTACGTTTTAGAAAGCATGTTCATAGGGCATCATAGATCCACGCCTAGGCAAAGCCTGTACGTAATTGAGATATTATAAAAATTGTGAAACTATGCTTTGCTTATTTGTGAACTACCCAGATTCAACAGATTTTAAAATTAGTAGGCAAACTGATTAGGTTTCTATCGCTTCGCCTTAACACAATGCTGCATATTCTCTGCTTGTCATGTAGATATCCTGTTCTAGGACCTTTCTGAAACATCTGAAATCTTGTTGTTTGAGACGTGCTAATTGTCTGCTTATTTGAGGAGGTAAATGTGAGCCCCCTTAATTGTTCCCTTACTTGACAGTCCTATGTGTTATTCATTGTCGATTAGATTTTTCTCCTTTTAAATACCTTAGGAGAGTCTAGAACTGCCTAAATTAGAGGTCCTAAACACCTCTGGGACCACAAGAAAGAGACGGGTAATGCACGCGTAGAGTTCGTTAATCAAAAACCGCTTATATAACCGCTAAGGGGAGGGTAAATGGGTAGTAAAAGAATATGATGACATGCGCGTTAATGCCACGTGCAACCCCTCTAGTTGAGGAAGGTTTACCGGGTATTGTACAGATGTGATCCTATAGGCTAATAAACTTAGGACTTCCCTTATTTTTATACATATGTGTGCTTACACTGCTTTATTAAATGACGAATTCACAAAATAAGTTTGGTCGGGACCCACCATTGTGGGCCTTGAGGGGTGCCTAACACCGTCCCCT
This sequence comes from Nicotiana paniculata, assembly GCA_005239505.1. Taxonomy (NCBI): domain Eukaryota; kingdom Viridiplantae; phylum Streptophyta; class Magnoliopsida; order Solanales; family Solanaceae; genus Nicotiana; species Nicotiana paniculata. Next base: position 4,648 of record ML313395.1, read on the forward strand.
CAAGGTAATTTCAAGCCCTTACCCAATCTCTGGTAACACGAACTGGTTTATATGAGTTATTTGCAATAGGTTCCCTAACGCACCTTAAACCCGTTAGGTGGCGACTCTTCAACATCTACACCCCTTTCACAAAAGGAAATGAGTTCTCTCAAAGAATTTGCTTTGTGAATTAGTCTAAACATGACTTACTTTGTTAATACTTGGGCACCTTTTCCCTTTCACTTTATGTGAACTTAACTGTTTATTTTCCAGTATTTATTTCCTCAATACGAAACTGACTTGTTTCTTTGTTTTCCTTCTTAACGTCTTTTCAATTATAAACACTGTATTTATTGCTTTTCTAATGTGCAAATACATAATAGCATGCTATTTACTACTGCATAAATCATGCTCAACATCATACTCCACTTGTGCGTAAACAATCCTATAGCAACGCTTGATGAGTGGTTGCACTCTTCCAATATATCACCCTTAAATTCGGAAAGGATTATTTGCAGTAAAACTAGTCGATCAGCGGTGCAATTGACGGTTCCGTTCCTTTCCCCCTCAAGTTGTCCGCTTGAGGGTATCAGTCTATACCCTCAAAGTAACCTTACTCTTATTATAATTGTGCATGCATCATGGTCAAACCTAGCTGGGTTAATATGTTGTCCACATAATAACCCTTTAAGACGAGCCTTGTCCAAAGTCCACCGGGGTTTCCATAATCCCAACGGACACAACCACATTTTGTGCATTAATTTTGGAGAACTAAATGCCAATATTCTAATCAGATGTATATAAATAGTCGAATCAAGTGAGGGGAAGGTCCTAAATTTCTTTGTTTGCAGAAAATGGGGCACGAGGTCCCCAGATTCGGCATGGTCAGCAACATACCACCACTTCTACTATACTAGTGGGAATATCTTTCATCAAGCGACAATAAACATGTGAGAAAATACTTGGGCAATTTACCTTCTCTGCTAAACATTCAGCCAAACAATATGTTGATCGAAGTTGTAACTCTATGCTGGGACAGTGAGAGAGTCGTGTTCCTATAACGACCCGGTTGGTCGTTATGAGAGTTATCGCCCCGATCCCCTAATAACCACTTCTCCCATGTCTATTTATGTTATTGGAACTTGTCGGAGCATTGAGTGATGAAATCCGGAGTGATTTTGGACACATAGTCCATAAATGTGGAATTTAGCTTTAGAAATTGGGCCGTAGCTAGAGCTATGTGAAGACGGATCTGAAATGGAATTCCGTCGACTACGTTATCTTTTTTGGGTGATTTCGGAGGTAGAATCATGTTTGTAATGTGTTTTCGAGGTCGGTTATGGATTTAGGCTTGAATTGGCGAAAGTTAGAATTTCGGCGATTTCGGCTGATAGGTGAAATTTTGATATCGAACTCGGAATGGAATTCTGAAAGCGACAGCAGGTCCATAATGTCATTTATGACCTATGTGAAAAATTTGAGGTCATTCGAATGAGTTTAGACATGTTTCGGCATCGGATATGAATTCTAGAAATTGCATAAGTTCTTAGGATTGAATCTATGCATATTTGGTTGTTTTGATGTTATGAGATGTGTTTTAAAGGATCGACCAAGTTTGAATGAGGTATTAGAGTTCATTGGTAGTTTTGGTTGAGGTCCCGGGGGCCTCGGGTGTGTTTCGGGTGTTCAAACGGGCATTTTTGGCCCAATAGCCTTAGCTGGTTTTCTGGGTTTTCTACAGCTGTGTTTTTCTTTCTGCGATCGCAAGGGTTCACCCGCGATTGCGTGAGGTAAAAGTGAAAGGTCCTATGATTATTCTCTGCGATCGCAAGAAAATCTCGGCGATCGCAGTGTGTTGTAATCTTGGTCTACGCGATTGCATGACCAGGACCGCATTCGCATATAATATTCTTGGTCTGGGGGAGTTTCAATATTTGTTCTACGCGGTCGCATGGCCCCAACTGTGATCGCGTAGCTCTAGGTCATGAAGGTATGCGATCGCAGGCATATAGGTGTGTTCGCATAGAGGAATTCTGGGTGCGTGTGAGATTACTCTCCGCGATCGCGACTCATTGTACGCGATCGCATAGAAGAAAAGCATGGGCAGTCTTTAAAGACCCAAGTCCGAGGGTTTATGTTTTTTTTACGTTTTTCGAATTTGAGAGCTCGGGAGAGGTGATTTTTGGAGGATTTTGCACTTGGGTAACTTGGTTAAGTGATTTCTATCCATTATAGATCAATTTCCATGATTCCAATCTTAAATCCAACCTTTAATTTCGAATATTTTGGGTAGAAAATGGGAAAAATGGGATGAACTTCACAGACTGAATTATTGAGTCTTGATTGGGCGTTTGACCTCCGATTTGAGACATTCTTATATGTTAGACTCGTAAGTGAATGGGTGTCCGGAAAATATAATTTTTACCCGATTCCGAGACGTGGGCCCGGGGGACTTTCTGGGCGAATTTCCAAATTTTGCGTATTAGCTTCGAACTTATTAGTGATTATTTTCCTTGAAATGATATTTACATTATGCAATCGAATTGAATAGATTTGGGCAACCCGGAGTCGGATACTTGTGGCAAGAGCGTGGTATTGAGTTAATTAGCGCAGACAAGGTAAGTGGCTTGCCTAACTCTGTGTTGGGGACTTCCCCTTAGGCATTTTTATACTGATTTTGTCACGTGGACGCCGTGTACGTGAGGACGAGTGCGTACAAGGGTCATTGTTGCTAAAATTCCATTTTTACTTCCATGCAACCACTCATTTTCATTCCTATATTATTGTTTCCTGTCTTAACTGAGTAGTTAGCTTTAGAGTAAGCATGTCTATCTGTCCTTACTTCATTTACTCTTATTTGCTACTGGTTGCACCATGCTTAGGTAGTTTTACTCTATTCTTGCCTGTTGTTTTTCCTGGACTATTTAATCAAACCTTATCCGACATACCTCTGCATTGCATATTTAAATTGGGACTATGGACCGAGATCCGGGAGCTTTCCCCCTGTACTGCATTTCATATTTAAATTGGGAATACAGACCGAGATACGGGAGCTTTCCCCCATGTACTGAAATGCATATTTAAATTGGGACTACGGACGGAGATCCGGGAGCTTTCCCCCTGTACTGCATAGCATATTTAAATTGGGACTACGGATTGAGATCCGGGAGCTTTCCCCTTGTACTGCATTGCACATTTACTATTGAGATATATGTTGTGCTGAGCCGAGGGCTTTCTTTCTGTTATTAATTTTTCCAGTTTCCATTAATCCTGTTTATCATTGCTTATCTATATTTCACTGTTTTAAATTTATATTGACTTGTTTTAAAATACTCAGTAGAGCCTAAACCTGACCTCGTCACTACTTGACTGGGGTTAGGCTTGGCACTTACGGAGTACCGAATGTGGAGTACTCACGCCCTTTCCTGCGCATGTTTTTCCCATGTGCAAATCCAGGTACCAGCACATAGTACAGTGGATAGGCGCATCTTAGCAGCTGCATAGGAGACCGCGAGGTAATTCTACTGCGTCCGCAGGATCTCACAAGTCCCCTTCCTACTCTAGTACAGATATAGGAGATATATAGATACAATTTCCTTATTTCTTTGTATAGAGCTACAGTAGTTCAGGGTTTGTGACTTTGTGTTGTTCCGGGTTTTGGGAAAATTAAAAGTTGTAAATGCCGAGCGACTATTATTTAATATTATTTATTCTTCTTTATTTTTTCTATTATTGTTTTGCCTTATTTTCTGCAAGTTTTAAGCTTACCTAGTCGTAGGGACTAGGTGTCGTCACGAGACCATTCGGAGGGTAATTCGGGTCGTGAAAAGTTGGTATCAGAGCGTCTAGTTTCATAGGAGTCACAAGTCACAAGCCAGTTTATTTGAGTATCGCGGATCGGTGCGGAGACGTCTGTATCTATCTTTGAGAGGCTATGTAACTATTAAGAACAATCAAATTCTTTGGAATTCCTTATCGTGCTAGTTACTGCCATCAAATTCTTAAACTTTATGCTATTCTTGCTTGCAGATGGTTCGTATCCGTACCGGACGTACTGATGACCAGGCACCCGAGCCCCCAGTCAGATCCACCTGAGGCAGGGGTCGGGGCAGAGGACGAACAGGCGGTGCAGCCCGAGCACCGGCTAGAGCAGAGATAGAAGAGCCCCCAGCAGCTACAGTTGGAGGGGCGCAGGAGGTCCCTCCTGTTACTCTAGACCTCCAGGAGACATTGGCTCAGTTCTTGAGTGCCTTCATTACTCTGTCTCAGGCGAGACTACTCCCGATAGCTCCAGCTACATCCCAGGCCGGAAGAGGGGCACAGACTCCCGCAGCCTGTACTCTTGAGCAGAGGGTTCATACTGGGCAGGTTCAAGATTATATTCCTATGCCCCAGCAGCTCCAGCTCAGCATGAGTCTAGGATAGTTGTTCCTGAGGCAGAGCAGATCCGACTTGAGAGGTACAAGAAGTACCACCCACCTGAGTTCAGCAGACTAGATTCAAATGACGCCCTGGGTTTTCTCGAGGGGTGTCATCGCATTCTCCACACTATGGGTATTTTGGATATGAGTGGGGTTTCTTTCACTGCTATCTAGCTGAGGGGAGCAGCTTATCAGTGGTGGCGTGCTTTTGAGCTTAGTAACCCGAACGAGGCAGCTTCACTTACTTGGGCTCAGTTCTCCGAGATGTTCTTACTTGAGTTTGTCCCTCAGAGCTTCAGGGATGCTTGGCTTGCGGAGTTTGAGCATCTACACCAGGGTACCATGACTTTGTCAGAGTATGCAGTCTACAACGATTTGGCTCGCCATGCACCAGCTTTGGTTGTCACTGTCAAAGAGAGGGTCTGACGCTTTATTAAGGCACTCCACCCCAGTATTCGGACCAGCATGGCCAGAGAGCTGGAGACCGATATTACTTACTATCAGGCCGTGAGTATTGCCCACGGGATTGAGACTATGTTAGCCCGGGACAGGGAGGAGAGAGAGGCCAAGAGGTCTCGAGAGACTGGTCATTTTTCAAGAGCCCGTGCACCAGTAGCACGCTATGGTAGGGGTTTTGTGAGTCACCCCATTCATTCAGCTCTCCCAGTAGGCAGTGGTATTCCAGCTCCTCCTAGACCTCAAGATCCTTATTATGCACCACCAGTATCTCAGGTGCCTCCTTGCTCGAGGTGGTATCACGGGCCAATCCAGCCGGCCAGTTCAGAGTTAGCAGCGGCCGCCACGTCCTCCGAGGGGTTTCTTTGAGTGTGGTGACCCTCTTCATATGATCAGAGATTTCCCTAGAGCGAGGAGGGGTGCACCACCTCAGACTTATCAGGCCCCACGTCTTCCACCACGTCCCCCAGCTATTCTTCCAGCCCCAGCTGTTACCTCACCACCTCAGGCAGCTCGAGGTGGAGGTCGGGGAGGTCGAGGTCTCCCTAGAGAGGGAGGCTAGGCTAGGTACTATGATCTTCCGGCTCGGTCCGAGGCCATTGCTTCACATTCAGTCATTACAGGTACTGTTCCCGTTTGTCATAGGATGCATCGGTATTATTTGACCCAGGCTCTACATATTCGTATGTGTCTTCTTATTTTGCTTCACATTTGGGGATATATCAGGATTCTTTGAGTTCCCCCGTATATGTTTCTACTCCTGTGGAAGATTCTCTTGTTGTGGACCGTGTATATCAGTCGTGCTTGATTGTTATTAGTGGTTTTGAGACCGGGGCTGACTTGCTATTACTCAGCATGGTAGATTTCAATGTTATATTGGGTATGGACTGGATGTCTCCCTACTATGTTATTCTTGATTTTCACGCCAAGACCGTGACATTGTCTATGCCAGGGTTACCGAGGTTAGAGTGGATAGGTTCCTTAGAGTATACTCCCCGCCGAGTTATTTTTTTTCTTAAGGCTCAGCGGATGGTTGAAAAGGGGTGTGATGCATATTTGGCTTATGTGAGAGATGTTAGTGCTGAGACCCTTACAGTTGAGTCAGTTCCAGTTGTCAGGGACTATCCTGATGTATTTCCAGCTGATCTTCCAAGTATGCCGCCCAATAGATACATTGATTTCGGCATTGACTTGTTGCCGGGAACTCATCCCATTTCCATTCCTCCATATCGCATGGATCCTCCTGAGTTAGAGCAGTTGCAGGAGTTATTGAAAAGGGGTTCATCAGGCCCAGTGTATCTCTTTGGGGCGCTCTGGTGTTATTTGTGAAGAAAAAGGATGGCTCGATGCATATGTGTATTGACTACCGGCAACTGAATAAGGTGACAATGAAGAATAGGTACCCATTGCCTTGCATTGATGATCTATTTGACCAGTTATAGGGTGATATGGTGTTCTCCAAGATTGATCTGCGTTCGGGTTATCATCAGTTGAATATTCGGGAACCGGATATCTCGAAGACTGCCTTTAGGACCAGATATGGCCAATATGAGTTCCTTGTTATGTCATTTGGGTTGACCAATGCTCCAGCAGCCTTCATGCACCTGATGCACAACATATTTTGGCGTGATCTTGATAGTTTCGTCATTGTGTTCATTGATGACATTCTGGTATATTCTCGGTCCCAGGAGGACCATGAGCAGCACTTGAGGACCGTGCTTCAGACATTGAGGGAGAAGAAGTTGTATGCCAAGTTTTCTAAGTGTGAATTTTGGCTTGATTCTGTGGAATTCCTAGGCCATGTGGTGTCTTCGGATAAGATCAAGGTAGATCCGAAGAAGGTGGAGGCGGTACAGAGTTGGCCCAGACCATCCTCAGCTATTGAGATCCACAGTTTCCTCGATTTGGTTGGGTATTATCGCCATTTTGTGGAGGGATTTTCATCCATTTCAGCGCCCATGACCATACTGACCCAGAAGGGTGAACCTTTTATATGGAATGAGGAGTGTGAGGAGAACTTTCATAAGCTCAAGACAGCCCTGACTACAGCCCCAGTGTTAGTATTACCCACAGGTTCAGGGTCCTATACAGTCTATTGTGATGCTTCGAGGATTTTCCTGGGAGCGGTGTTGATGCAGGATGGTAGGGTGATTTCCTACGCGTCCAGACAGTTGAAGGTTCATGAGAAAAACTACCCTGTTCATGATCTTGAGTTGGCAGCGATTGTTCACGCCCTGAAGATATGGCGTCATTATTTACATGGTGTTCCCGATAAGATATTCACGAATCACCGGAGTTTGCAGCACATATTCAGGCAGAAGGATCTAAATTTGTGCCAGCGTAGGTGGTTGGAGTTGCTAAAGGACTATGACATCACTATATTATACCACCTGGGGAAGGCCAACGTGGTGGCCGACGCCTTGAGTCACCGGGTGGAGAGTTTGGGGAGTTTGGCATACCTTCATGCAGCTAAGAGGCCTCTAGCCTTAGATGTACAGTCCTTAGCCAGTTAGTTCGTGAGATTGAATCTTTCTGAGCCTTGCCGGGTATTAGCTTGTGTGGTTGCTCGATCTTCCCTTTATGACTGTATAAGAGAGCGCTAGTATAATGATCCCCACCTTTTGGTTCTTCAGGATAGAGTCCGGTGAGGTGATGCCAGGGATGTGACTATAGGAGATGATGGTGTGATGAGGATGCAGGGTCGGATCTGTGTGCCCAACGTGGATGGGATTCGGTAGTTGATTCTTAAGGAGGCCCATGGATCGCGGTATTCCATCCATCCGGGTACGCGAAGATGAACCAGGATCTGAGACAGCACTATTGGTGGCGAAGGATGAAGAAGGATATAGTGGAGTTTGTAGCCAAGTGTCTCAACTGTCAGCAAGTAAAATGTGAGCATCAGAGACCGGGAGGGATACTTCAGCAGATTGAGCATCCAGAGTTGAAGTGGGAGCGGATCACCATGGACTTTGTGGTTGGACTTCCTCGGACTTTGAGGAAGCATGATGTTGTTTGGGTGATTGTGGATCGGCTGACCAAATCAGCCCAATTCATTCCAGTGCTGACTACATATTCATCTCAGAGGTTGGCTGAGATTTATATCAGGGAGATTGTTCGCCTCCACGGTATCTCAGTATCTATCATTTCAGACAGAGATACACAGTTCACTTCACGGTTCTGGAGAGTCGTTCAGCAGGAGTTAGGTATCAGGGTAGAGTTGAGTACAGCTTTTCACCCTCAGAAAGACGGGCAGTCCGAGTGCACGATTCAGATTCTCGAGGATATGCTCCGTGCCTGTGTGATAGATTTTGGAGGGTCATGGGATCGATACCTGCCACTTCCAGAGTTTGCTTATAACAACAGCTACCAGTCCAGCATTCAGATGGCGTCGTATGAGGCTTTGTATGGTAGGCGATGCAGGTCTCCCGTGGGATGGTTTGAGCCGGCGAGGCCCGATTATTGGGTACAGACTTGGTTTAGGATGTCGTGGACAAGGTGAAGGTGATTTAGGAGAGACTTCGCACAGCTCAGTCCAGGCAGAAGAGCTATGTGGACTGGAAGGTTCGTGACTTGGCATTTATGGCTGGTGATCGGGTTTTGCTTCGGGTATCACCTATGAAGGGTCGTCATGAGGTTCGGGAAGAAAGGCAAGTTGAGTCCAAGATTTATTGGCCCTTTTGAGGTGTTGCGATGTGTTGGGGAGGTTGATTATGATCTAGCCCTGCCTCCCAGCCTAGCAGGGGTTCATCCAGTGTTCCACGTCTCCATGCTCCGGAATATCACGGTGACCCGACTCGTTTTTTGGATTTCAGTTCAGTCTAGTTGGACAAGGATCTGTCATATGTTGAGGAGCCAGTAGCTATATTGGATAGGCAGGTCAGGAAGCTCAGGTCAAAGGATATTGCATCAGTAAAGGTTCAGTTGAGGGTTCAGCCAGTCGAGGAGGTGACTTGGGAGACCGAGCAGGATATGCGGAGTCAGTACCCTCATCTTTTCATAGCTGCAGGTATGTTTCTATACTCGTTCGAGGACGAACGATTTTCTTAAGAGGGGGAGCATGTAACGACCCGGTCGGTCATTTTGAGAATTAGCGCCCCGATCCCCTAATAACCGCTTCTCCCATGTCTATTTATGTTATTGGAACTTTTCGGAGCGTTGAGTGATGAAACCAGAGTGATTTTGGACACATAGTCCATAAATGTGGAATTTAGCTTTAGAAATCGGGTCGTAGCTAGAGTTGTGTGAAGACGGATCCGGAATGGAATTCTGTCGACTCTGTTAGCTCAACTGGATGATTTCGGGGTTAGGAGTGTGTTCAGAATGTGTTTTCGAGGTCAGTTGTGGATTTAGGCTTGAATTGGCGAAAGTTAGAATTTCGGCGATTTCAGCCGATAAGTGAAATTTTGATATCGAACTCGGAATGGAATTCTGAAAGCGACAGCAGGTCCATAATGTCATTTAATTTATGACATGTGTGCAAAATTTGAGGTCATTCGGATGAGTTTAGACGTGTTTCGGCATCGGATGTGAATTCTAAAAATTTCATAAGTTATTAGGCTTGAATCTATGCATATTTGATTATTTTGATGTTATGAGATGTGTTTTAAAGGCTTGACCAAGTTTGAATGAGGTATTAGAGTTTCTTGGTAGTTTTGGTTGAGGTCCCGGGGCCTCGGGTGTGTTTCGGGTGTTCAAACGGGCATTTTTGGCCTAATAGCCTTACCTGGTTTTCTGGTTTTTCTAAAGCTGGGTTTTGCTCTCTGCGATCGCAAGGTTTCACCCGTGATCGCGTAAGGTAAAAGTGAGAGGTCCTACGATTGTTCTCTGCGATCGCAAGAAAAGGTCGGCGATCGCATTGTGTTGGAATCTTGGTCTACGCGATCGCATGACCAGGACCGCATTCGTATAGAGTATTCTTGGTCTGGGGAGATTCAATATTTGTTCTACACGGTCGCGTGGCCCCAACCGCGATAGAGTAGCTCTGGGTCGTGAAGGTCTGCGATCGCAGGCATATAGGTGCGTTCGCATAGAGTAATTTTGGGCGCGTGTGAGATTACTCTCCGCGATCGCGACTCATTGTACGCGATCACATAGAAGAAAAGCCTGGGCAGTCTTTAAAGACCCAAGTCTGAGGGTTTATGTTATTTTCACCATTTTCAAATTTGAGAGCTCGGGAGAGGCGATTTTTGGACACCAGGGTAACTTGGCTAAGTGATTAGTATCCATTATAGATCTTTTCATGATTCCAATCTTAAATCCAACCTTTAATTTCGAAAATGTTGGGTAGAAAATGGGAAAAATGGGATGAACTTCATAGACCGAATTATTGAGCTTTGATTGGGTGTTTGACCTCCAATTTGAGACATTCTTACTTGGTTAGACTCGTGAGTGAATGGGTGTCCGGAAAATATAATTTTTATCCGATTCCGAGACGTGGGCCCGGGGGACTTTTTTGGCGAATTTCCAAATTTCGCGTATTAGCTTTGAACTTATTAGTGATTATGTTTCCTTGAAATGATATTTACATTATGCAATCGAATTAAATAGATTTGGGCCACCCGGAGTCGGATACTCGTGGGAAGAGCGTGGTATTGAGTTGATTAGCGCAGTCAAGGTAGGTGGCTTGCCTAACTCAGTGTTGGGGACTTCCCCTTAGGCATTTGTATACTGATTTTTCTACGTGGACGCCGTGGATGTGAAGTGACGAGTGCGTACACGGGTCATTGTTGCTAAAATTCCATTTTTACTCTCATGCAACCACTCATTTTCATTCCTATATTACTGTTTCCTGTCTTAACTGAGTAGTTAGCTTAAGAGTAAGCATGCCTACCTGTCCTTACTTGATTTCCTCTTATTTGCTACTGGTTGAACCATGCTTAGGTATTTTTACTCTATTCTTGCCTGTTGTTTTTCCTAGACTGTTTAATTAAACCGTATCTGACATACCTCTGCATTGCATATTTAAATTGGGACTACGGACCGAGATCCGGGAGCTTTCCCCCTGTACTGCATAGCATATTTAAATTGGGACTACGGACCGAGATCCGGGAGCTTTCCCCCTGTACTGCATTTCAGATTTAAATTGGGACTACAGACCGAGATCTGGGAGCTTTCCCCCCTGTACTGAAATGCATATTTAAATTGGGACTACGGATGGAGATCCGGGAGATTTCCCCCTGTACTGCATAGCATATTTAAATTGGGACTACGGACTGAGATCCGGGATCTTTCCCCTTGTACTGCATTGCACATTTACTGTTGAGATATATGTTGTGCTGAACCGAGGGCTTTCTTTCTGTTATTAATTCTTCCAATTCCATTAATCATGTTTATCATTGCTTATCTATATTTCACTGTTTTAAATTTATATTGACTTGTTTTAAAAAACTCAGTAGAGCCTCAACCTGATCTCGTCACTACTTGACTAGGGTTAGGCTTGGCACTTACGGAGTACCGAATGTGGAGTACTCACGCTCTTTCCTGCGCATGTTTTCCCCATGTGAAAATCCAGGTACCAGTAGTTCAGACTTTGTGACTTTGTGATGTTCCGGGTTTTGGGAAAAGTAAAAGTAGTAAATACCGAGCGGCTAAAATTTTATAGTATTGATTCTTCTTTACAGTTTCTATTATTGCTTTGCCTTATTTTCCACAAGTTTTAGGCTTACCTAGTCGTAGGGACTAGTTGCCGTCATGAGACCGTTGGGAGGGTAATTCGGGTCGTGACAATTCTGTTCTGGGGATATAGAAATGACACCCCTCCTGGAAGAAATCGGGGGATTTGCCGGACTACCTTGGGACAGCCCCGGGCTATTGGTACCGGAGAACCGCACTGGTAAAGGACTCCTAAAGATGATGGGTCTGAAAAACAATGCTGGCGTGGAATGCCTAAAGAAGTCCTATATACCATTTGATTACATGTATGAAAGATACGGTCATAGCAAGTCTTACCATACATTCCATGATGAGTTTTCTATAACTTCTTTGGGTCACATCCATTGCAGAGTTTTTGTATTCATTGTATGCTTCTTTGGTCTGATAGTGTTCCCAATGAAAACGGAAAGAATCCACACTACACTGGCCATGGCGCCAAGACTTTAATGGAGGGAATTGAAGGGCAGACATACACCATAGTCCCTATGATCATAGCGGACATCTACTGGGCTCTGGACCGCTGTCAAAAAGGGTTCGAGCATTTCGAGGGTTACAATTTGCTACTACAGCTGTGGTTATTGGAGCATCTTCAAAAAGGTCAGTATCGTCTGGAAATTATGTGAATGGCTTGGAAAGATCATATTTCCTTCCATCACCCTAAGAGGATGACTTACATTCCGGACATGTTTGACCAACCAGAAAGTGCCAAAGAATGGGTAGAGTTCTTCGACAATTTTACTGAAGAGCAAGTGTAGTGGATGTTTGAATGGTTCCCAACTGACGAGTTCATCATCAAGTCCAGGGACGCTCCTCACTTAGTGTTGATTGGGTTGAGAGGGATACACCCTTATGTTACCATCTGGTTTATGAGTCAAGCACGTAGGAAGCAGGTCATACAGCGGGTTGCAAAAATGAGCCATTTCAGAGAAGACTTTCAAGAAGACGACATCCCTTACAGATGCCAAGCTCAGCATATGTGGCATTGCAAGATCATTGTGAAGAAGAACACCATTGAATCAGACAAGTATCACGCTGGGTGTGCACCGTTCTACTGGGCATGGTTAGAAGACAACCTAGATGGGATAGTGAAGCCAGGAACCAGTCGAGGAAATAAGATCATAGATGAAGACACCGAGGCTCAATTCAAATACAACAGCCTGCGCAAGAGGGTTCATGACTCCGAGACTGAACATTGGGAGATACACAAGACAAATATGAGGTTGATAAAGGAATGGAAGGAAATTTCTATCACATCCAATAGAAAGTTAGAATATTTGGAGCAAGGTTTGGTGGAGCTGGAGGGTAAAATCATAAAGAGGATCGACAACTGCCAGAATGTTGTAGTAAGCGAAGGAGGGAATTTAGTCAGAGCCTACCTGTTGCTGGGTCTACACGAGTTGGGGAACCTGGTTGATGGAGTTAGGAAGATCGAGTCTGGGGAAGGTCCTTCTAGGACCAAGTAGGCTAGATTTATTTGCTTTCCTAAATGTAATAAGGTTAAGTGCCAATAGTGAATTATCTTTATTATCTTAGTGTCGTTTTGGGATTCGTCTATTTTTATATTAATGAAATGAGGCATTTATCAGCATCTGAGTTCTCCAAATCAACTTGTCGCTAGTCTTACCTCGGCACAACGACGCTCCCAAATTAGGACACGAATTTACCTTTATGCAATATATGTTTAAATACTGCAAATACTCTTTTCAGAACCCTTACTGACTTGGCTACCTTTTGTTTTTCTTTATTTTCTTTTGATTATTCCCATTCCCCAAAGGTTGGTTCGTGCATACTGGCATCATCAGCTTATCACACAAGATCCAGGGGGCCTCCACCTTCTCCTCCTCCTAGTCCACCAAAAGGCAAAGGAAAAGCAAATTGGAAGATACCAAGAAAGAAAACACCACACATGTTGAACATGCAGAAGCTTCTGATGGTCGGGGTACTGAGGCCCCAAATGATGCAGTTTCACGACTTGAACAGAAAATACTAAAATTCCAGGGTGAGCTCAAGCATGTCTAGAATGTAGAAATCCTATCCTTCTCACTCAGCATCCCAGACATCGGTCATCCAAACACCCAGAAACCCGCACCACCTCAAAATACACCCAACAAGCGCCCACAAAATCCTCCTGCACCTCACCATTTTACAAACCCACCACAAAATCAAACTATCCCACCACAATACTAGCCAAACACCTACAGCACTCCACAAAATACTCCACCAGTCATTCCTGAACCCCAGAATTCCACCAATGATCACCACTATACTCAAACTCCAGGTCACCAAAACAACCTTATATATGTGGAAACCCTACCTCACTCCACTCAACCCATCTCCTATGCACCGAAATTTGTTGAGAAAGACATGCTCATTAAGAACCTGGCCGAGGAGCTCAAGAGGTTGACCAGCTGAGTTCAAGGCGTAGAAGGAGGCAAGAGGATATAAGGTCTGAACTATGAAGACCTATGCATACAGCTGGATGTAGAACTGCCGGAGGGTTACAAACCTCCCAAGTTCGAGATTTTTGACGGTACAGGTGATCCCAGGGTTCATCTAAGGACCTATTGTGACAAGTTTGTCGGGGTCGGAAAAGATGAAAAGATCTGGATGAAGCTTTTTATGAGGAGTCTTAAGGGAGATGACTTGTCCTGGTACATCGGCCAGGATCTTAAGAAATGGTCCAACTGGGTGAGTATGGCGTCTGATTTTATGGAAAAATTCAGGTTCAACAGAGAGAATTCACTAGATGTATTCTACATTCAGAACCTTAAGAAAAAGCCTACTGAGACTTTCCACGAGTATGCTACTCATTGGAGGTCGGAAGTAGCCAAAGTCAGGCCGGTATTGGACGAAAAGCAGATGAACAAGTTCTTCATCAGAGCGCAGGACCCGCAGTACTATGAAAGGTTGATGGTTATTGAAACCATAAGTTCTCTGATATTATCAAACTCGGGGAAAGAATCGAAGAGGGAATCAAAAGCGGGACGGTGACAAACTTTGAGGCATTGCAGGCCACTAATAAAGCATTACAGTCAGGGGGTATATTGAAGAAGAAGGATTCAGGAACAGTGATGGTCACCCAAGGACCCAAAACTCCTCTTGTATATCAAACCTCCCCACTTACATACCAAGCACCTCCACCCAGATATCAACCATCACTTCCACCCACATATCAACTCTCACCTCTACCTACATATAAACCATCACCTCCCAGATATTCCCAATCAACCACTGCTTATCACACCTATAACTCCCAACCATCTCATTTTCAATCACCTTTCACTCGTCAAAACTACCCAAGACCTCGACCTAACTTTGATCGCAGACCACCAAAATAATACACTGCCATCAGTGAACCCATTGACCAGTTGTATGAAAGGTTGAAGGCTACTGGTTATGTCACTCCCACCCCTATTGTGGACATGGAGAATCCATCCCAATGATTCAACCCAAATAAGTCTTGTGCATATCATTATGGCATGAAAGGGCACACTATTGACGAGTGTCGCGCATTGAAAGATAAAATCCAGACATTGATTGATAATAAGGTCATCCAAGCAAAGTAAGTTGCAGCTAAGGTCCACAACAATCCCCCCCCCCCCAGATCATAGGGGTAAGAGTGTCAATATGATAGAAATAAATGAGGAATGGGATCCAGAAGGATCAATTGGACTTATCAAATAGGGTGACGATCCCAAGAAACCTGTTGTCACACTCAACCCCATCATAGTATAGATACAGCTGCCAGTGGAGGTCGAGGTAACTTCATCAGTCCCATTTGAAGTTGAGGTAGCACCACCTGCGGCTGCACTTACCCCGTTCAAGGTGAAAGTAGCCGCACCATTTATAGTGACAGTATCAACCACATCTCCTTTCGAAACTAAGGATGTACCATGCGATTATGTGGTTGAAGCTAGAAGAAAAGGAAAGACCAAAATGGAAGAATCTGGAACTGCACAAGGGATGATCAGAACGAGAAGAGTGTATACACCCAAGCATTTGGGAGAATACAGCAAGTAGGCCTTTAACAGACCTCCTATTATTAAATTAGTCCCAGATGACCTCTGGAGGAAAGTGCAAGCGAGGGACTATTCGGTCATCGACCATCTGAACAAGACTCCTACTCAAATACCTATCCTGTCGTTGTTACAGAATTCAGAAGTGCACAGGAATGCTCTCCTAAAGGTGTTGAGTGAAGCATACGTGCCTAACAACATCACTGGCGGAGAAATAGCTAATATGGTGAGGCAAGTGCTGGAGAGTCACAAAATTACCTTCCACGAGGACGAGTTGCCACCTGAGGGTTTGAATCACAACAGAGCATTACGTATTACAGTGCAATGTAAAGACAATCTCATTGCCAGGGTTCTGATCGATGGGGAATCCAGTCTCAATATTTGCCCATTAACAACACTGAAGAGGTTAGGCAAAGGCCTGTATAAGATCCGAGAGGGGACTATGAATGTGAAGCCGTTTGACGGGTCTCAAAGATCTACCATCGGGGAAATTGATCTCTGTCTGCAAATGGGGCCTATGTGGTTTGATGTCGAGTTTCATGTACTGGACATATCGGCATCATACAACCTATTGTTGGGACGACCATGGATACATGCCGCTGGGGCTGTAGCATCAACTTTGCATCAAGTAGTGAAATTCGAATATAACCACCAAGAAGTGATTATCCACAGAGATGGGAGCAACCCCATTTACACCCGTCAAACCATCCCAGTGGTTGAAAATAGAAGGAGGCTAGGTGGAGAAACTTATCATCATATTGAGCGGGTAACGCAATCGACAAAGATAAGTGGTGGGATAGCAAGATAGCAAGCACGATGAACTGGAGAGGGTATGAGCCTGACAAAGGTCTTAGTAAAAATCTTTAGTACATCACCAAACCAATACAGCCAAGGCGCCAATGGTACCACTTTTAGGCTGGGATATCGATACACTTGGCAAGAATATAGAAACTGGTCACTACTATGGTGTAGTCCGTATTATCCACTTGAGCAGCCTGTACCGCACCTGAGTCAGACTTTCCAGCAGACCAACATTATATGGGGATCAGAGGAGGAAGAAGCATTGGCCACCTTGACGAACCTGTTCCTAGAGGATGATGGCATGGACTGCTGTGTTGTTTTTGAGGAGCAGGAAGGGGAAGGCCCAACCATCCGAGCTGTGGAGAGAGGATCATTCCTCAAGAATTGGACCGCCAGACCATCCAGGGCCCCACGAGTCCCCGGGTAGCAAGGCTGAACAACACTATCTATTTTTATTTTTTGAGAAAATAAAATAATGATTTCCCTTTTGCATTCTCTTTTAGCTTTAAATAATATTTCCAACATTCCAAAACGATGTTTTAATTATTGAAAATTGCATTTGTTTGACTCTTTGAATGAATTGATGTTTATTATTACCATTTTCTCTCAAATCTTTATCTATACAGCATTACTATTTCATATCTCGATGAACGGATAACTGTGACATGTAACGAGACAATGCAACAGAAGGATAGTGATTCGGAAGAAGAAGATGTCATACCCGAGGAAATCATCAGAGAAGTGGAAGACATTGAAAACAAGCCTAAATCCAATCTGGACGAAACAGAAATAGTCAACTTGGGGGATTCTGAAACTGTCAAAGAGACCCGCATCAGCATTTACCTGTCGCCGTCAGAAAAGGAAGAGTACACACAGCTCTTGAAAGAATATGAGTAAATCTTTGCATGGTCATACAATTATATGACCGGGTTGAGTACGTCTATTGTGGCTCATAAGTTGCCCACAAACCCGATGGGTTTGCCAGTGAAGCAGAAACTCAAGAAATTCAAGCCTGATATGAGTCTGAAAATCAAGGAGGAGGTTACTAAGCAAATTAAATCCAAGGTCCTCAGGGTGGTTGAATACCCAACTTGGCTAGTGATGGGTTAGTATTTAGTTTTGATGATCTAACAAACTTTTATGTAAAAAACCAGATAAAGGACCTGATGCGTAACCAGCAGTACCAGTCAGCATAGACTCACAAGAAATTTGGGCAGTGTACATCTCACAAAGAACAAGCTAGGGACCTGATCCCTTGACATTCCCCTGACAAAAGTACAAGTCAACTTTACAGCTGGAAAGCAATGGCAGAAAGTTACTACCTGCAAAGTGCATGAAGAAATCTGGACAGTGTACATTTGAACTCACAAGGAACAGATTAGGGACCTGATCCCTTGACATTCCCCTGACAGAAGTACAAGTCAACTTTACAGCTGGAAAGTAGTGGCAGAAAGTGACTGCCTGCAAAGTGCATGAAGAAATCTGGGCAGTGTACATTTGAACTCACAAGGAACAGATTAGGGACCTGATCCCTTGACATTCCTCAGACAGAAGTAAAAGTCAACTCTACAGATGGAAAGTAGTGGCAGAAAGTGATGGCATGCAACTGTACACGCTACAGTGCAGAAACAGTGTAGCAGTCACTTCCTACTGATGTTAGAGTGTACCAACTAAGTATGGGCATCATTCTTGTGATTTCTTTGAGATATAATAGCTTGTTGGATGAAAAACAAGATATTCACCTGGGCATTTACTACATTCTTCATAGCATTGAAGATCTGCTCCATTGTTGAAGCCTCAAGTGTGTCAAGAACAAGAAGATAACTCCACTACGGACCAGCTCCACCACGAGTATATGTGTGTCCTTAGTTGAGTTGTAATCTTGTGTTTTGTTCTTTATTGTAACTCCTATATTGCTTTCTTAAAAGCTTTATTTTTAGGAAACTAAAAATCATAAACCATCCGTGTTTGTGTTGTGACTAGTGTAGTCATAAGTTAAAGTCTTTGTAACTAGTGAGTAACAAGTGGCTTGTAATAAGTGTATTGCAAGTTAGTATGTTGAAGTCTTTGTAAGAGAGTCATTACAAAGTGGCTTGTAATAGTTGATATTACAAGTTAGTAAAGTTGAAAACCTACCAGTGTAGGTCGTGGTTTCTGTCCCCTTGAGTTGGGATTTTTCCACGTAAAAACCTAGCGTCTTTTCTACTTGTTGTCTCTGTGTATTTTTTAGGGGACTGGTAGAGGACCAGGTCACCTTACTGTTTTGTTTTACAGTTTGATACTTACGGTGGGAACTGATAGAGAACCGGGTTCTCAATACAGTTTGGTGGACGCTTAGTTTCTATCAATTGGTATCAGAGTAGATTCTTTCTAAAAGGTTAACACCTAGAAAGGATCTCTAATAGTTGCTCCACCCAACTTTGAAGAAGGACAATCAACCTATATACCCCCAAGATTCAACGGCCAATACTATGGTTGGAGGAAAACGAGAATGCATGACTTCATTATGGTTGAAGACTCCAAGCTTTGGGACGTGATTTGTGATGGCCCATTTGTCCCTATGAAGGCTGTTAGAGAGGGAACAAACATTGTTCCAAAGACAAGAAAAGAATACAATGGTGCTGACCGAAAAGTTGTTGAGAAGAACTTCAAGGGGAAGAAGATTCTTGTGTGTGGTATTGGACCAGACGAGTATAATCGCATTTTGGCATGTGAATATGCCAAGGAAATTTGGGAATATCTTCAAACGACTCACGAAGGGACTACTCAGGTAAAGCAATCCAAAATAGATATGCTGACAACTAAGTATGAACTCTTTAAAATGAAAGAGGATGAGTCCATTCAAAAGATGCATACCCGCTTTACCTCCATAATCAATGAGCTTTATTCACTTGGTGAAATCATTCCAACCAAAAACTAGTCCGGAAGATACTTAGTGTTCTACCAGGTTCCTGGGAGAGCAAGGTTAATGTTATCACTGAAGCCAAAGGCTTGCAGAAGCTGGCTATTGATAAGCTTATTGGAAATCTCAAAACTTATGAGATGAAAAGAAAGAAGGATATCTAAAAAAGAGAGCCCAGGAAGGAGAAGAACCTGGTTCTCAAGGCTGCCAACAAGGATTAAAGTAGTGATGAATCCGACATGGAGTATCTCACTCAAAGATTCCAAAAGATGATTCAAAGGAATGGTGGCATACCAAGAAGAGGCAGTTCGAGCAAGCCTAGAAACTATGATGTATGTCAAAAATGTGGAAATCAAGGACACTTTATCAAGGACTGTCCACTTCTGAAGCAGGAGCCTTAAAGCACAATTCTAACAAAACTGCAAGTAGTAACCAGGTTCCTGACAAACGATTCAGCCAAAAATGTGCAGTTGACAATGTCGTGAAGCAAGTTCTTACTGCATGGGGAGACTCCTCTAGTGAATCAGAAGAGGAACCAGAACCAGGAAACAGTTCCATGATGGAAGTAGATAACAAGGCCAAGGAGTATGAGTCAATCTTTGCACTCATGGCCAAATCTGATGATGATGAGGAGGACAAGGAGGAAGATGAGGTAAGTTTTCTTGATGTTCAAAGAAGTTTGAAAACCTACTCTAAGAAAAAATTGATGTCCTTAGAAAACGTGTTGATTTATCCCTATCATAGCCTCATTAATGAGAAAAATGATTTAATAGAAGAAATTGGTGACATAGATCAAGAGAGGGATGATATGGTAATTTCTATTGTAGACTTGAAGGAAGAAGTAACTAGAGAAAATAACTTGTTGAAAAAACAAACAAAAAAATGGATGGACAAAATTCAAAAGGGAAAGTAAGTTTCAAGTGATGCATACCATAAACTTGAAAATGAATTAAGATTAGTGAAATCTAGTCTGGGTGCAGAGCTTGAGAAAAACAAACAACTTCAGGAAGAACTAGGAAGAGTGAAGAGTGATCTTGAAAAATCACTTAAGTGGACCTGGTCCTCTGATGTTGTCACTGCCATGTACTTTAATAACAGTGGAAACAGGCAGGGGATCGGGTTCCAAAAGGAGAAAATTCCTTACAACCCACACAACAAGTATGTCACTGTTCCAGAAAACTGGCTTTGTACTCACTGTGGGAACAATGGGCACTTCAAAGAAAGCTGCCTTACAAGGGATCAACCAGTTCAGAAAAACAAAATGTTTGCTGACAAGAGGAATGCTAAGAAGGGACCAGGTCCCACTAAGAAAAATCGGTTCTTGCCTACATGGACTAGAAGAGTTCTTATTCACCATTTTCCTAACTACAAGGGACCCAAATCTAACCCTTGATTCATATGTGCAGGGACCAGTGAGAGGAACCGGACTATAATGGATCATGTATATTGGATGCTCAAAGCAATGAAAAAAAAGGGGGGGATTAAATTCTCGGTGTTGGAAGGGTTGGTAGATCACTTGAGCACTCAATTGAGAATGTGTACTATGTAGATGGGTTGAAGTACAGTCTCTTGAGTGTTTCTCAAATATGTGATAAAGGAAACAAAGTAGAATTCTTGTCTAAAGTATGCATGGTTACTAGTCTAGTAACTAGTGAGGTGGTTTTGATCGCTAAAAGACACAAGAATATCTATGTTGCTGACTTTGAATTCTTGGAAGCTGGTGATATGAGCTGCTTGAAGGCAGTTGATGATGATGCAGAACTGTGGCATAGAAGATTGGGTCATGCAAGCTTTTCTCTCTTGAATAGATTGATATAGAGGGACCTGGTTCGTGGTCTGTATAACTCTAAGTTCAAGGAGCACAGAGTTTTTGATGCATGTGCCAGAGGAAAGTAAGTGAAGACAATACAACCTCTTCCTCAAATCCACATGAGGAACCTGGTACCCCAATTACTTCCACTGAAGCTGAAGAAACAGTTGGAGATACTGTGCAAAGNAGTGGCTCTCTCAACACCCGAAGAAGAATATGTTGCAGCTGCATCTTGTTGTGCTCAGCTGCTGTGGATCAAACAATAATTGGAAGATTCTGGAGTGTACATTGACAGTGTACCACTTCTATGTGACAACACCAGTGCCCTCAATATGGAAAATAACCCGGTTAAACACAAGAAAACTAAGCATATTGATGTGAGACATCATTTCCTCAGAGACAATGTTGAGAAGAGGCATATCTGCATGAATTTTTTTTGCACTGAAGATCAAATTGCAGACATCTTCACCAAATCCCCACGTAGGGAACACTTTGAGAGAAACAGGATAGCACTGGGGTTGATGAAACCTAATTGAGGATCTGATTCTCCTCCATTGGCTATGAGAGTCACACCCAGGTACAGTTAGCTAAAGTTTTTTCTAACTAAGCCAAACTCACATCAATACCATTGCAGGTAGACATGCATGATGATTATAGAAGCTAAAGGTACAGCGTTGAACTGCAAGAGAGAACTGAAAATTTTACAAAAACAGGTCAGGAACCTGGTTCCTATACCACAAGTTAGTAGTAATGTGTTTTTCCCTTGCTTTTCTCAAAAGATAACAAAATTATTTCAATAGCCACACCATCCTACTTTTCAGAGTCTGTGCGTCTGTCAGAACCCGTTCCTCTACCCCCCTCTTTATTACCCTTCCTTCCATAAAACCATCTCACTCCTACCCTTCCTTAACAAATGAAGGATCCTCCCCCCTTATTGAGTCTCAGGGGGTAAGAAGATCTATTTTTAGGGGATGAGGGGACTATGTTTCTTTTTGAGTCTCCGGTTTACGACACAGTCAAAGAAAAACCTGCTAGAGAACCTGATTCTCCTTCAGCAGAAACAACCCAGGAACCCATCTTATACACTAAACCCTTTGAGTCTATTCCTCCCATTTATGTACCTTTGAGGGATTTTTCGCAAGCCAGCAGTCACTCCTGAGTCTTCTTCCAAGCGACCTTCTACCCGGTTGCAAAACTTCAGAAAAAGAAGAAGAGGTTGATGAAGCAAGGGAAAATTGTGGCTAACAAGGACATTCCAGTGGTTGGGGTTGATAAAGATGTTGTGGATGAACCTAGTTCCTTAGTGAAAAGATCTACAAAGGTCCAGAAGTCTGTGGTTGGAGATTCTGAGGAAGCTGTAAAAAAAATGGTGCATCATCTGTGAGAGTGGTGGTTGTTGAGCGTGAGAGAGAGGGAAGTCTATTGAGAAGTCGAGAAAATGACAGAAGGAAACTGCTGGGGGACCCGGTTCACTGAAGACCATACCAAGTGACAGTGGACTTGGGCAGGGTAGATTGCAAACTCAAAAAGTCTTTTGGGGTCGTATGTTTGACCCGGACATCTCTGAGATGGTAGGGATGAGGCAAGTTCTAGAGATAGTGGAGTTCCAACAATGGGATCATCTATTTAGGGGGGCTGTACCCACGATATATGAAAATGAGGTGCAGAAATTCTATGCAACTCTCTTCACTGTTGAAGGGGACCATATCTGCGTGCTGGAAAATGAGATTGTCATTTGAAACCCCTGGTGCCTCCTCCTCCAAGCCTTCCTCTTCTAGTGCCTCTATGCTCTTCTCAATGTCCAGTTGTCTTATGTTGTGATGTTTTGTGGTTGTTGGTTGCTTTTGTTTTTTTGTGTGTGATGGCATGTTGAATTCCACCTTTACTGCTCCTGGTGAATTTAAAAAGGATTATCATCCATGAATCAGCTTCTCTCTTGCTACGGACAATGCTTGTTTTCCTTTTACTTCTGTTTCTATTATGTTGTGTGCACACATGGGGCATGAGTTAGCTATGTTAGACTTCTTTATGCTTTCTGTTTGTTTGTGCTTTTTTATGATGGCAAAAGGGGGAAGATGATAATTGATAATGTGGGAAAGGTCAAGTTAATAATGTGGGCAGGAACTAAGGGTGAAGCAGAGGGAAGCACATAGTCAGGGGGAACAATATGGGGTCATGGTCTCTTATCTGGTTAAGTTAGATTATATAACTGCTCATCAATTATAAAAGTTTTTCATCATCAAAAAGGGGGAAATTGATGGGTTAGTATTTTTTTTAATTATCTAACAAACTTTTATGTAAAAGAACCAGATAAAGGACCTGATGCGCAAATAGAGGGAAGCACATAGTCAGGGGGAACAATATGGGGTCGTGGTATCTTATCTGGTTAAGTTAGATTATATAACTACTCATCAATTATAAAAGTTTATCATCACCAAAAAGGGGTAAATTGATGGGTTAGTATTTTGTTTTGATGATCTAACAAACTTTTATGTAAAGAACCAGATAAAGGACCTGATGCGTAACCAGCACAACCAGTCAGCATAGACTCACAAGAAATTTGGGCAGTGTACATCTCACAAGGAACAGGCTAGGGACCTGATCCCTTGACATTCCCCTGACAGAAGTACAAGTCAACTTTACAGCTGGAACGCACTGGCAGGAAGTGACTACCTGCAAAGTGCATGAAGAAATCTGGGCAGTGTATATTTGAACTCACAAGGAACAGATTAGGGACCTGATCCCTTGACATTCCCCTGACATAAGTACAAGTCAACTTTACAGCTGGAAAGCAGTGGCAGAAAGTGACTGTCTGCAAAGTGCATGAAGAAATCTGGGCAGTGTACATTTGAACTCACAAGGAACAGATTAGGGACCTGATCCCTTGACATTCCCCAGATAGAAGTACAAGTAAACTCTACAGCTGGAAAGTAGTGGCAGAAAGTGACTGCCTGCAACTGTACATGCTACAGTGCAGAAATAGTGTAGCAGTCACTTCCTATTGGTGTTAGAGTGTACCAACTAAGTATGGACATCATTCTTGTGATGTCTTTGAGATATAATATCTTGTTGGATGAAAAACAAGATATTCACTTGGGCTTACTACATTCTTCATAGCATTGAAGATCTGCTTCATTATTGAAGGCTCAAGTGTGTCAAGAACAAGAAGACAACTCCACTACGGACTAGTTCCACCACGAGTATATGTGTGTCCTTAGTTGAGTTTTAATCTTGTATTTTGTTCTTCATTATAACTCCTATATTTCTTTCTTGGATGCTTTGTTTTAGGAAACTCAAAATCATAAACCATCCGTCTTTGTGTTGTGACTAGTGTAGTCATAAGTTAAAGTCTTTGTAACCATTGAGTAACAAAGTGGCTTGTAATAAGTGTATTGCAAGTTAGTGTGTTGAAGTCTTTGTAAGAGAGTCATTACAAAGTGTCTTGTAATAGTTGAGAGTACAAGTTAGTAAAGTTGAAATCCTACCAGTGTAGGTCGTGGTTTTTGTCCCCTTGAGTTGGTATTTTTCCACGTAAAAATCCAGCGTCTTTTCTACTTGTTGTCTCTGTGTATTTTTTAGGGGGCTGGTAGAGGACCAGGTCGCCTTACTGTTTGATTTTGCAGTCTATTACTTACGGTGGGAACTGATAGAGAACCGGGTTCTCTATACAGTTTGGTGGACGCTTAGTTTCTATCAGCTATCCAACATCGTGCCAGTTCCAGAGAAGGACGGGAAGGTCAGGGTCTGCATCGACTATCGCGATCTCTATAGAGCTAGCCCGAAGTATGATTTCCCTCTCCCAAACATACACATCTTAATCGACAATTGCGCCAAGCATAAGCTCCAGTCCTTTGTAGATTGCTTCGCCAGCTACCATCAGATCTGGATGGACGAAGAGGATGCGGAGAAAATGACTTTCACCACACCATGGGGAGTGCACTGTTATAAGATGATGACATTTGGCCTAAAGAATGCTGGGGCCACCTACATGAGGGCTATGACTACCATCTTTCATGACATGATACATAAGGAGATAGAGGTATACGTGGACGACGTCATCATCAAATCCAAGAAAGCCACGGATCATATAGCAGATTTGAGGAAGTTCTTCGATAGATTGCGGAAGTACAACTTGAAATTAAACACCGCAAAGTGTGCATTCAGAGTTCCTACCCGTAAAGTTATTGGGGTTCATTGTTAGCCGCCGAGGAATAGAATTAGATCCGTCAAAAGTCAAAACCATCCAAGATCTGCCACCGCCAAAGAGTAAGAAGGATGTAATGAGTTTTCTGGGACGGCTAAACTACATCAGCCGGTTCATAGCACAGTCCACAGTTATATGTGAGCCAATTTTCAAGATGTTAAGAAAGATGCCGCAACTAGTTGGACGGAAGATTGTCAAAAGGCTTTCGACAAGATCGAGGAGTACTTATCAATGCCACCAGTCTTGGTCCCACCAGAACCAGGTAGACCATTGCTACTCTATCTTGCAGTATTAGATAGAGCTTTTGGCTGCATTCTGGGGAAGCACAACGAGATAGGGAGAAAGGAACAAGCAATCTATTACCTGAGTAAGAATTTCACTCCATATAAAGTGCGGTACTCTGTATTGGAACATACCTGTTGCGTTCTGACCTGGATAGCTCAGAAGCTGAGGCATTACTTCTGTGCTTACACAACGTACCTCATATCAAGGATGGATTCCTTGAAATATATCTTTCAGAAGCCCATGCCCACTGGCAAGCTAGCTAAGTGGCAAATCCTGTTGAGTGAGTTCGACATTGTTTATGTGAATCAGAAAGCAGTCAAGGGACAGGCATTGGCAGATCATCTTGCTGAAAACCCTGTGGAAGGAGAATACGAACCCCTGAAAACATATTTTTCGGATGAAGAGGTACTGTTCATAGGAGAAGATATTGTTGAGTCTTACGACGGTTGGAGAATGTTCTTTGACGGGGCGGCGAATTTCAAAGAAGTCGGCATTGGAGCTGTCTTGGTATCAGAAATTGGCCAAAATTATCTGGTATCTGCTAAACTCATATTTCCCTACACTAACAAAATGGCGGAGTATGAATCTTTCATACTAGGGCTCAATATAGCCATCGACATGAATATTCAGGAGATGCCGGTAATCGGTGATTCAGATTTGCTTGTGCACCAGGTACAAGGATACTGGGCCACCAAGAATTCCAAGATATTTCCATATCTGCACCATGTGCAGGATTTAAAGAAGAGGTTCATGAGGATAGAGTTTAGGCATGTTCCCAGGATTCAGAACGAGTTTACCGATGCATTGGCCACTTTGTCATCCATGATACAGGATCCCGACAAGAACTTCATCGATCCTATCCCACTTAGAACCCATAGCCAATTGGAATATTGTTCCCATGTCGTAGAATAAACAGATGGGAAGCCTTGGTTCCACGATATCAAAGAATATTCTGCAAAAGGAGAATACCTGGAGCATGTAAATCATACTCAGAAACGTACGCTTCGGAGGTTATCCGACAGTTTCTTCCACAACAGAGGAACCCTGTACAAAAGAACTCCTGATTTGGGATTACTGAGGTGTGTCGACGCAAAAGAAGATTCTAAGTTGCTTGAAGATATACATGTTGGGACCTGCGGCTCGCATATGAATGGTTTTGTCTTGGCCAAGAAGATACTCAGGGCCGGTTATTTCGGGATGACCATGGAGACAGATTGCATCCAGTATGTCTAAAAATTCTACCAATGTCAAGTACACGCAGATATGATAAAAGTGCCGCCAAATGAGCTCAATGCAACAAACTCACCTTGGCCATTCACCGCCTGGGGAATGGATGTCATTGGTCCAATCAAGCCCACCGCCTCAAATGAGCATTGGTTCATCTTGGTAGCTATTTATTACTTTACTAAATGGGTCGAAGCGGTATCTTACAAGGCAGTGACTAAGAAAGTCGTGGAAGATTTTGTCCGCGGCGGGATTGTTTGCTGATTCGGAGTTCCGGAGTCAATCATCACCGACAATGTCGCAAACCTCAGTGACTTGATGAAGACCATGTGTGAGACTTTCAAAATCAAGCACAAGAATTCCACGGCCTATAGACCTCAGATGAACGGAGCTGTAGAAGCCACCAACAAGAATATCAAGAAGATACTGAGAAAGATGGTAGAAAATCACAAACAGTGGCACGAGAAGCTGCCATTCACTTTATTTGGATACCGCACCATAGTCTGCACATCAACCGGGGCAACTCCCTACTTGCTCATTTATGGTACAGAAACTGTTATTCCTACCGAAGTAGAGATTCCTTCCTTGAGGATCCAAGAAGCTGAGCTCAGTGAAGCAGAATGGATAAGGAGCCGTTATGAGCAGCTAGCCCTCATAGACGGAAAAAGGATGAATGCAGTGTGTCATGGGAAAATCTATTAGAACAGAATGTCCAGAGCCTTCAACAAAAGAGTCAAGTCGAGACAGTTCACATCGGGGCAGCTGGTGTTGAAGAAGATCTTTTTGCATCAATATGAAGCCAAAGGGAAATTTTCTCCCCAACTGGAAAGGACCTTACATGGTTCATAGAGTATTGATGGGACGATCCCTCACACTTGCAGAAATGGACGGAGAAGTCTGGCCAAAACCAATCAATTCAGATGCAGTCAAGCGATATTATGTGTAACTTTTTGTGCTTTCCGCAAATGATGTAAATTGAACTATGCTCGACCTGATTCCCATGTAAGAGGGGATACGTAGGTATCCCTATGGGTTCGGTTACAATTTAATATAAAGCTTATCCCCCCCCCCCCCATACACACATACACACACAATCAGAAACTAGGACAGAATTTTGAGGAGGACCCTCAAAATTCCGAAGCAAGTTCAGCCAATCGCAGCATATGGAACAACCAGAAATGTTGTCTGGTTAACTAGGGCAGAATTTGGAGGAGGACCCTCAAAATTCTACAGCAAGAGAGGTTGCAACGTCTAGGATCGTGTCACATTCATCGGTTCATCTAACCAATTTCTTAAAAAATATATTTTACTACGTCTTTGAAAACTATGCATGCTTGCTTGTGAAATAACTCTATTTAGTAAACTCTAGCCCAATGATTGAACAAGATCTTCAGACCAAGCAAAGCAAGCCAAGCAAGCCGATGGAAGCACGAACCGACCTCCCCTGTACAGAACTCACAATTTTTCTTTAGATGCAGGAACGAATAATATACATGCCTCGAAGTCACAATCTTCATAACAACCGAGATACTGAAATTTACTACCAGCTAAGAAAACTCTGCTATCATCTGCTATTTATTCTATTTTTGCATGGGACTAAGCCCTGTCCCAAACTTTGCATGAGGTTAAGCCCTGCCTTCTCTTTGCATAAGGCTAAGAATTGCCTTTCATCTGCATGAGGCTAAGCTCTGCCTCTTATCTGCATAAGGCTAAGCATTTCCTTCCATCTGCATGGTACTAAGCCATGTCCCAAATCTTGCATGAGACCAAGCTCCGTCTCAGTCTGCATGAGGCTAAGCCCTGCCTCATCTTTGCATAAGGCTAAGCACTGCCTTTCATCTGCATGGGACTAAGCCCTGTCCCAAATCTTGCATAAGACTAAGCCCTGCCTCCTCTTTGGATAAGGCTAATCACTGCCTTTCATCTGCATTAGGATAATCTCTACCTCCTATTTGCATAAGGCTAAGTGTTGCCTTCTCCTAGCATGATACTAAGCTTTGTATCCACCTTGCATGAGGCTAAGCCCTGCCTCTCCACCTTGCATAAGGCTAAGTGTTGCCTTCTCCTTGCATGAAACTAAGCATTGTCTCTCCCTGCATTACGACAAATGTCGCGTTGTTCAAAAACTTGCATTATTCTCTTCTTTCGGGGCTAAGCTCTGCCCCCGACTACACACAAGACTAAGCTTTGTCTTGTTTCATCTCAAGCATCATGTCTTTCCATCTCATGGGCTGAAATATCGCAAAATTGTCCAAAGTCTTCATAGTCTAAAGGCATCATCCTCATAGCCGAAAGACACCATGTCATGGCTTGAGGATCTCTCAAATTTGCATATCATTATTCAAAGGTGTCATTGTAGCGACCCAACCGGTCCTCCCTTGAGATTTACCCCATTTCCCCCATTTCTGCATTTGTTATATATTTCTAGCCTATTTTTGTTGTTCTGGGTCAGCTGGTTTGGGTCCGGAGTGGTTATGGCGAGAATTTAGGTATTTAGTCTTTTAAAGTAGCCTACTAGTTGAGAAAGTCAACTGAGAGTTGGATTATTGGTGAACGACCTTGGAATGTGGATTTTATGGCTCGGATAGCTTCGTTAGGTGATTTGGGACATAGGAGTGTGTTAGGAATGAAGTTTTGATGTCCGGCGTAGAATTAGGCTATTGGCGAAAGTTAGTTTTTGGAGATTTTCGGTCAGCAGTGGAAAATGGGCTATCAGGGTCATAATGGAATTCCGGAAGTTGGAGAAGGTTCGTAATGTCATTTTGGATATGTCTGCAAAATTTCAGGTCAATCGGAGGTGTTTTGGTTGGTTTCGGCGTAGTTGACGAAATTTGGAAGTTTCAAATTTCATAGGCTTGAATTTGATGTGATTTTTGTGTTGTTGCGTTGTTTTCGGTGTTTCGAAGGCTCGACTAAGTTTTAATGATGTTATGGGATATGTTGGTATGTTTGGTTGAGGTCCCGAGGGCCTCGGGTGTGTTTCGGGTAGTTAACTGACCAATTCTTGTCTTGAAAACTGGGCAGATTTTTGCTGGTGTGAGGTTCTGGTTTCCTTCTACGCAATTGCAGGAAGATGTTTGCGATCGCGTGGAGTAAAATGGTGGGGAATGCATTTTTTTTTATGCGATCGCGTGGTTAGGATTGAGATCGCATAGGTTGGGCAGGATAGGCAGTGCGATCGCGTGGGTATTTCTGCGATCGCGTAGAGTATTTTGAGGCGCGTGTGTGGGGTGGAGAATTGTTCTATGCGATCGCGTGTATTGTTCTGCGATCACATTGGTTGGTCGGCCTGTGCATCTCGATCGCGTGCCAAGGTTCGCGATCGCAGTGAAGGAAATTTTATAGCTGGGCAAAATGTTTTAAAAGATCTGTTGTGCGAAATTGGCTCATATTCCTCCATTGTTGATGAGTTGGGAGCTCTTTTGAGAGGATTGAAGTGGGAATTGAAGGGAATCACTTGGAGCTAAGGGTTTTAACTTCATAACTCGTTTATATGTCGATTTCAAAGTGATTAAACCATAGAATTTGCTGGAATTAAACCCAAATTGGGGAAGAATGGGTGCATGGGAAATTAATTCTTCTTTTGAGGATTTGAGTGGGCAATTTTGGTCCGATTTTAGTGTTCTTGGTATGAACAGAATTGTGGGAGGACGAGAATTCTAATGATGTAAAAATTATCGAATTTCGAGACGTGGGTCTGGGGCTCGGGTTTGGCCGAAATTCGAGCTTCTTGTATAATTTGATAATTTTCGATTGGGTTGAGTTCCTTTGATATATATTGATGATGTTAAACTGGTTTTGGCTAGATTCGGAGCAATCGGGAGCCAGTTCGAGGGGCAAGATCATTGCGGGCTAGTGTTGTGGCCTGGTAGAGGTAAGTAATGGTTATAAATCTTGTCCTGAGGGTATGGAACCCCGGACTACATATTTCTCACTGATTTTAGAAAGGCGCACATGTAGGATGACG
Source organism: Nicotiana paniculata (assembly GCA_005239505.1). Classification (NCBI taxonomy): domain Eukaryota; kingdom Viridiplantae; phylum Streptophyta; class Magnoliopsida; order Solanales; family Solanaceae; genus Nicotiana; species Nicotiana paniculata. The sequence goes on from ML313395.1 coordinate 35,364, forward strand.
AGTATGTAGCGCGTACAGATTTTTTGATTGGACTAGGTCCTCTCCGCGGAAACTAATGAGTTGCATGTTTACTCAAAGACTTATGTTAAAAAAAATAATGTTCTAAAGATTTGTGAAATATTTGGGCTATAAGCCGTGTTTGGGGCCTCGTGTCGATCTGTTTATACTCCTTGGGGGCTTTTTACTGCTGTTTTTACTCACTATTTGTTGATTATTTCACTCAGCCTCATTATGCATACTGTTTTTCGAAACTCAGCCTGATTTACACTACATGAGATTTAAAATGATGTTTTTGGTCGAGTACCCTATTTTACTGATTCGCCCGAGGGGACTTTTGAGTGGTTCTGCTGAGTGTGGCCGAGGGCCAAGAGTGATGGTGAGGTGCTGATTGATATTAGCGCTTGGGCTTAAGGATCCCCTCCGGAGTCTGTACACACCCCCAGTGAGCGCACCGAGTGCCGAGTGACGAGTGATTGGTAGGCATGAGTGATGTGAGGTGCTGAGTGATTGTGAGGTGCTGAGTGATTGTGAGGCATGCCCGAGAGGCTGATTATGATACATGTTTTTGCTCGAGGGTCTACTTATGATTTTACTACATTCATTTGCATACTAAATCTTTTGTTTTAAAGTTGTTAAAAATGTGCATTCTTTAAAGGACTTTTCTGAAGTTGGTTTTAAGGCATGATGATTTCGTATATCTATGTTTATACCCTTGGAAAATAAGGTTGTGTATAGTGTGATTTGATGGCATTGATTTTATGTGTTTCCTTGTCGCTTAGACTTGATTTATTTTTATTACTACTGAGTTGGCATACTCACATTACTCCCTGCACCTCTGTGTGCAGATTCAGGGGCAGATATCGAGCATTAGCCCTTTTATTTTGCGCGGAGCCGGATTGCGGGACATAGAGGTAGTTGTTCAGCGTCCGCAGCATCTCTGTTTTCCCTTCTTGTTGTATTTATCTTTTATTCTAAGGGGTTGTATTATAATAGTTTATTTTGCCTTATTCCTCTAGATGCTCATGACATGTTGGCTCCGGGTTTTGGGGTTGGTGGCGCTGTATATTGGTCTATTATATTCAGAAATTTCTGTATATTTTTATGAAATGCTTGAAACTTTATTGGGATTTTTAAAAGAATTATGAACATGCGGTAGTTGGCTAGCCTAGTTCCACGATAGCGCCCTCACGGCCGGTTAGGATTTGGGGTCGTGACAGTTTGGTATCAGAGCCCTAGGTTACATAGGACTCAACGGTCATGAGCAGGTTTAGTAGAGTCTTGTGGATCGGTACGACGTCTGTACTTATCTTCGAGGGGCTGCTGAACTTTTAGGAAACATTTCTATCTTTCTTGAACTCTTTCGTGCTGATCTATTGATTCTTGAAATCTGAACTTACATTGTTTCATTCTCTCACAGATGGTGAGGACACGCCATACCGATCAGAGTGACCAATCACCAGCTAGACTAGCGATATGTCGAGGCCGCGGTCGAGGCCGTGGTAGAGGTAGGGTCCATCCCGCGCAGCAGCCGGGGCAGTACCACAGGATTCCCCTACAGATCATGATCAGGTTCCCGCCGATGGTGTCCCAGCGGGACAGGCTCAGTTACCAGCAGTGCCTATGGTTATTCTGGGTCTTCAGGAGACCCTGTCTCAGATATTGACAGTATGACCCAGCTTGTCTCAGGCAGTCACCATGTCTTCTACTGCCACCACAGCTCAGGCCGGGGGAGGCAATCAGACTCCAGCTGCCCGGGCACCTGAACAGGCTGCATAGGGTATTCAGGCACCGGGGGCAACCCCAACTCAGCCAATTGCTCTGGTCCAGGATTATGTGATCCTTGCTATGCCTGAGGACGAGCAGCGCAGGTTGGAGAGATTCAGCAGACTTCAGCCTCTGACTTTCGGTGGTACAGAGGGCAAGGATGCCCAGAGATTTCTAGATAAGTGCCAAAGGATACTGCGTACCGCGAGTATTTTGGATACCAGTGGGGTCTCATTTGTTACATTTCAGTTTGAAGGTGCTGCCTTTACCTGGTAGGAGTCATTCGAGAGGTGTAGATTGGTTGGTTCAGCACCTCTTACCTGGCAGCAGTTCTCCACGATCTTTTTGGATAAGTATGTTCCTCAGTCCCACATAGAGGATCAGCGCAGGCAGTTTGAGCAGCTACGCCAGGGAGAGTTATCAGTCACTCAGTACGAGATGAGGTTTTCCGAGTAGGCTAGGCATGCTTCTGAGATTATCCCTACTGATAGGGAGAGGGTGAGGAGGTTTGTAGATGGTCTTTCTTATCAGCTTCGGTTATTTATGACCCGGGAGAGAGTATCGGGTGCTTCTTTCGAGTAGGTTGTTGACATAGCTCGAGATATTGAGTTTGTTCACCGCCAGGAGAGGGAGGAGAGAGAGGCCAAGAGGCCTCGTGGTTCGGGCAGTTCCAGTGGTGCTCCCTTCAAGGGATAGTTTCATCAGGGTAGGGGTCGTTCATTCAGGCCACCTCAGTCAGGTCGTCCAGCATATAGTGGTGCCTCCTTGGGGCAGGGTCCCCGTGGTCCTCAGTCAGGCCGTACTTCATTTGGTACCCTTCCAGCTGAGAGTGCAGCTCGAGCACCTCCGGTTCATGATTCTTATATGCAGGAGTCTTCCAGTGGTCGTACGGGTGCTAGGGGTTTCTATCAGTCCCCGCCTTCAGCTCCAGGGAGTTCTTTTGAGTGTGGAGATTTTGGGCACATGTGGAGGCAGTGTCCCCGCCGTTCTGGTGGATCTTCTCAGCAAAGGGGCCAACCCTCGACTTCAGCTCCAATCACTTTACCACCTGCCCAGGCAGCTAGGGGTGGTGGTCAGTCAGTCAGCCAGAGGCCGCCCTAGAGGGGGAGGTCGAGCAGGGGGAGGTCAGGCTCGCATGTATGCATTCCCAGCTAGGCCGGATGCTATGGCCTCAGATGCAGTGATCGCATGTATTGTTTAAGTTTGTTGTCGTGATGCCTTGGCTTTATTTGACCCTGGTTATACATATTCCTATGTTTCTTCATATTTTGCCGGTTTTCTGGATGTACCCCGTGAGTCTCTAGTCACATATGTTCATGTGTCGACTCCGGTGGGTAATACTGTTGTTGTGGACCGTGTGTATCGGTCGTGCATGATATCTATCGAGGGTCTGGAGATCCGAGTGGACCTACTGTTACTCAGCATTATCGATTTTGACGTGATATTAGGCATGGATTGGTTATCTCCGTTCCATGTTGTTCTTGATTTTCACGCTAATATCGTGACCTTAGATATACCGGGGTATCCGAGGGTTGAGTGGAGAGGTTCTTCTGAGTATATGTCTAGCAGGGTGATTTCTTTCCTGAAGGCTCAGCGCATGGTTGAGAAAGGGTGTTTATCGTATTTGGCCTTCGTGAGGGATGTTAGTGGTGAGACTTCCGCTATTTATTCAGTTCCGGTGGTTCGTGACTTTCCGGATGTGCTTCCTGCAGACTTTCCAGGAATGCCACCTGACAGGGATATTGATTTTGGTATTGACTTGGTGTCAGGCACTCAGCCTATTTCTATTCCGTATGGCACCAGCGGAGCTAAAGGAATTGAAGGGGCAGCTTCAGAAACTCCTGGATAAGGGGTTCATTCGGCCTAGTGTGTCACATTGGGGTGCACCGGTCTTGTTCGTAAAGAAGAAGGATGGTTCCATGCGTATGTGTATTGACTATCGGCAGTTGAATAGGGTTACGGTGAAGAACCGGTATCCTTGCCCTGCATTGATGATTTGTTTGACCAGCTTCAGGGAGCCAGAGTGTTTTCCAAGATTGATTTGAGATCTTGGTATCATTAGTTGAGGATTCGGGGTTCTGACATTCCGAAGACTGCTTTCAGGACCAGATATGGTCATTATGAGTTCTTGGTTATGTCGTTTGGGTTGACCAATGCCCCAGCTGCGTTCATGCAATTGATGGACAGCGTGTTTCATCCTTATCTTGATTCCTTCATCATTATGTTCATTGATGACATCCTGTTTTATTCTCGTAGCCAGGGAGAGCATGCTCAGCATTTGAGAGTTGTGTTACAGAGGTTTAGGGAGGAGAAGCTTTATGCTAAATTCTCCAAGTGTGAGTTTTGGCTTGGTTCGGTAGCTTTCTTGGGGCACGTGGTGTCTAGTGAGAGGATTCAGGTTGATCCAAAGAAGATAGAGGCGGTGCAAAGTTGGCCCAGACCGTCCTCAGCAACAGAGATTAGGAGTTTCCTTAGTTTGGAGGGTTATTACCTTTGCTTTGTAGAGGGATTCTCTTTTATTTCTTCTCCTTTGACCAGATTGGCCCAGAAGAGTGCTCTATTCAGATGGTCTGATGAGTGTGAGGAGAGATTTTAGAAGCTCAAGTTAGCATTGACTACATCTCCAATACTAGTTGGGCCTTCTGGTTCGGGTTCTTACACAATTTATTGTGATGCTTCTAGAGTTGGCTTGGGAGCGGTATTGATGCAGGACGGTAGGGTGATTGCCTATGCGTCCAGACAGCTGAAGGTACACGAGAAGAATCATCCAGTACACGATCTTGAGTTAGCTTCCATTGTTCATGCCTTGAAGATTTGGCGGCATTATTTGTATGGAGTGCAGTGTGAGATTTTCATTGATCATCGTAGTTTGCAGTATCTGCTGAGGCAGAAGGACTTGAATTTGCGTCAGAGGAGATGATTAGAGCTCCTCAAGGATTATGACCTCACTATCTTATATCATCCGGGGAAGGCCAATGTAGTGGTCGATGCCTTGAGTCGCAGAGCAGAGAGTTTGGGGAGTCTAGCCTACCTTCCAGTAGCAGAGCGGCCATTAGCCCTTGATGTTCAGGACTTAGCAGGTCAGTTGGTGAGACCGGATCTATCAGATCCCCCGCGGGTGTTGGCTTTTGTGGCCTCCAGGTCTTCTCTTTACGATCATATTAGAGCACGCCAGTATGATGATCCACATTTGCTTGTTCTTCAGGACAGGGTCCGTCGCGGTGATGCCAGGGGTGTGGTTATTGGTGATGATGGGGTCATGAGGATGCAGGGCCGAATTTGTGTGCCCAATGTAGATGGGCTTCGGGATTTGATTCTAGTAGAGGCTCATAGTTTGCAGTATTCCATCCATCTGGGTGCCGCGAAGATGTATCAGGATTTGAGGCAGCATTATTGGTGGAGAAGGATGAAGAAGGATATTGTGGAGTTTGTGGCTCACGTGTCTCAACTGTCAGCAGGTCAAGTACGAGCACCAGAGACCAGATGGATTGCTTCAGAGGTTTGATATTACGGAGTAGAAGTGGGAGCATATCACCATGGACTTCGTAGTTGGACTCCCACGGACTTCGAGGAGGTTTGATGCTATATGGGTTATTGTAGATCGGCTGACCAAGTCCGCGCACTTCATTCCTGTTAGTACTACGTATTCTTCGGAGAGGTTAGCTGAGATTTATATCGGGGAGATTGTCCGATTCCATGGGGTTCCAGCATCTATCATTTCAGAAAGAGGCACTCAGTTCACATCCCAGTTTTGCAGATCCGTGTGGAGAGATTTAGGTACTCAGGTTGAGTTGAGCACAGCGTTTCATCCTCAGACTAACGGGCAGTCGGAGTGCACCATTCATATTTTGGAAGATATGTTGCGTGCTTGTGTGATTGACTTTGGTGGTTCATGGGACCGGTTTCTGCCACTATCGGAGTTTGCATATAATAACAGCTATCATTCGAGTATTCAGATAGCTCTGTATGAGGCTTTATATGGTAGGAGGTGCAGATCTCTGGTAGGTTGGTTTGAGCCGGGCGAGGCTAGGCTATTGGGAACAGACCTGGTTCAAGATGCCTTGAGTAAGGCGAAGTTAATTCAGGAGCGGCTTCGCACGGCGCAGTCTAGGTAGAAGAGTTATGCGGACCGGAAGGTTCGAGACGTGTCTTTCATGGTTGGCGATAAGGTGTTGCTGAAGGTGTCACCCATGAAGGGTGTTATGAGATTCGGGAAGAGAGGGAAGCTGAGTCCCAGGTTCATTGGGCCATTTGAGGTGCTTCAGAGGGTTGGGGAGGTGGCTTATAGGCTTGCTATGCCTCCCAGTTTATCGAGTATTCATCGAGTATTCCATGTTTCGATGCTCCGGAAGTATGTTGGTGACCTTTGCCATGTTTTGGACTTCAGCACGGTTCATCTCGAGGGTGATATGTCATATGAGGTAGAGCCAGTGGATATTTTGGGTCGACAGGTCAGGAAGATGAGGTCTAAGGATATAGTTTCAGTAAAGGTTCAATTGAGAGGGTAGCCGGTGGAGGATGCCACCTGGGAGTCCGAGCGGGAGATGCGGGATAGATATCCTCACTTATTCGAGACTCCAGGTATGTTTCTAGACTCGTTCGAGGATGAACATTTGTTTAAGAGGGGGAGGATGTAACGACCCGGCCAGTTGTCCCGTAAGATTTACCCCGTTTCCCCCATTTCCACATTTGTTATATATTGCTAGCCTATTTTGTTGTGTTGGGTCAGTTGGTTTGGGTCCGGAGTGGTTATAGTGAGAATTTAGGCATTTAGTCTTTTAAAGTAGCCTAATAGTTGAGAAAGACAACTAAGAGTTGGCTTATTGGTGAACGACCTCGGAATGCAGATTTTATGGCTCGGATAGCTTCTTTAGGTCATTTGGGACTTAGGAGTGTGCTAGGAATGAAATTTTGATGTTCGGTGTAGAATTAGGCTTGAATTGGTGAAAGTTAATTTTTGGAGATTTTCGGTCGGCAGTGAAAAAGGGGCTATCGGGGTCAGAATGGAATTCCGGAAGTTGGAGAAGGTTCGTAATGTCATTTTGGATATGTCTGCAAAATTTCAGGTCAATCGGAGGTGTTTTGGTTGGTTTCGGCGTAGTTGGCAAAATTTGGAAGTTTCAAAGCTCATAGGCTTGAATTTGATGTGATTTTGGTGTTGTTGCGTTGTTATTGGTGTTTCGAAGTCTCGACTAAGTTTTAATGATGTTATGGGATAGGTTGGTATGTTTTGTTGAGGTCCCGAGGGCCTCGGGTGTGTTTCGGGTGGTTAATAAACCAATTCTTGGCTTGAAAACTGGGCAGATTTTTGCTGGTGTGAGGTTCTAGTTTCCTTCTACGCAATAGCGGGAGGATGTTTGCGATCGCGTAGAGTAAAATTGTGGGGCAGGAATTTTGTTTTATGCGATCGCGTGGTTAGGATTGAGATCGCATAGGTTGGGCAGGATAGGCAGTGCGATCGCGTAGGTATTTCTGCGATCGCGTAGAGTATTTTGAGGCGCGTGTGTGGGGTGGGGAATTTTTCTATGCGATCGTGTGTATTGGTCTGCGATCACATTGGCTGGTCGGCCTGTGCATCTCGATCGCGTGCCAAGGTTCGCGATCGCAGTGAAGGAAATTTTATAGCTGGGCAGAATGTTTTAAAACATCTGTTGTGCGAAATTGGCTCATATTCCTCCATTGTTGATGAGTTGGGTGCACTTTTGAGAGGATTGAAGTGGGAATTGAAGTGAATCACTTGGAGGTAAGGTTTTTAACTTCATAACTCGTTTATATGTCGATTTCAAAGTGATTAAACCATAGAATTTGCTGGAATTAAACCCAAATTGGGGAAGAATGGGTGCATGGCAAATTGATTCTTCTTTTGAGGATTTGAGTGGGAAATTTTGGTCCGATTTTAGTGTTCTTGGTATGAATAGAATTGTGGGAGGACGAGGATTCTAATGATGTAAAAATTATCGAATTTCGAGACGTGGTTGTGGGGCTCGGGTTTGGCCGAAATTCGAGATTCTTGTATAATTTGATAATTTTCGATTGGGTTGAGTTCCTTTGATATATATTGATGATGTTAAACTGGTTTTGGCTAGATTCAGAGCAATCGGGAGCCAATTCGAGGGGCAAGATCATTGCGGGCTAGTGTTGTGGCCTGGTAGAGGTAAGTAATGGTTATAAATCTTGTCCTGAGGGTATGGAACCCCGGACTACATATTTCTCACTGATTTTAGAAAGGCGCACATGTCGGATTATGAGTATGTAGCGCGTACTGATTTTTTGATAGGACTAGGTCCTCTCCGCAGCAACTAATGAGTTTCATGTTTACTCAAAGCCTTATGTTAAAAAAAATAATGTTCTAAAGATTTGTGAAATATTTGGGCTATAAGCCGTGTTTGGGGCCTCGTGCCG